>JAQGCQ010000512.1:0-13709 GCA_034699945.1 Chamobates pusillus
AAATTTTTAAGCATTGAATTGCATTTTAGATAAATTTTTTCAATGCAAACAAATGATGACTCAAATAATATGAGGAAAAACACACTATTCTTGATTGACAGCCGATTCGAAGCTAGAGTTTAGTTGCTTTCGATTCATATGATATCATATGATAATTGACTTATAATAAAAACTATGGATAAGATTGAAGGGCACTCCACTTATTAACTATTATAAATTGAATTAAAACATACCAATTAATTGCATTGCTCAATCTTCTTTTTAAACTGATTATTTTTCAATTTATTCTACAGTGTATTAAATTAGTCTTTTTTTGTATCATGGTAATAATTGTATTGAATAATGATTGCAATATTGATTGTCTAAGTTCCATTTGTAAATATAATCTGCTTGATTGTCTTGCTCATCTTAAATCATTATGTTGTATGTGAACATTTAAATAGAAGATTTGAACATGCTCAGTTTACAAATGGGAAAAAGTGATTTTTAGGTAAATTCAGATATTATTGAATGCGGTTTCAATTGAAGATCTGTGAGAGAAGTGGGAAGTCTTCCCAATTGACTCTAATTTAGAGATTACAACATAACAACCAATGAAATAATATTTGATTTGTTTTTTCTAAACTTTACTGCATTTGATGTAAACTTAAAAATGAGTGACAAATAACACCTCATATGTTATGTCATATATTTTAATATATTATCTGTTGGGCAAAGAGGGCGACAATGAAGAGGAGCTACCGTTTTATATATAATCACTCACTTTTTACAAGTGTTGCAATAATTGTTATAATTATTATTATAGGGTCTAAACATTTAACACATTTGGAAACACCCGAACACAAACATAGATAAACCGGTGGTACCCAAAATTAGTGCACCCATAATATGAGTAGAGAACTGCAAACACATATTAAAAGAATATCCACTCAAATATTGCTTAAAGTTTATGACTTAAACTTATCTAAAAATAGGTTTTAATATTTGCATCAAATATTTGAAATCATAAACACATTATTTTTGATTAAATTATTTGTTTTGGAAATAAAGTTGAAATTTTGATAGAAATAAACCAATTTTGCATGTTTATATCTTTATGTGTTTATGGATGCAATGACTAGAAAATATGTTTTGAAGTTTTTTTTGGATATTCTTAACAATCAATTGAGGGAATCATAAAAATGTTTGTGAAATGCAATTAAGTCGATGTCTATATAAAGTATGCGTTTGATATACAAAAAAAGATAATTGTCTTACCCTCAGAGCTTTTCAGACTTAGAGGACCGATATCTTCGTTGGAATCGGATGAAAGGGCTGTTGTTATCGACTGTTGAGATGAACTTTTATGGACTTGACTCGAATGAGTTGATCTATTGCTCTGTGAGTTCGATGTCTTCGAGAGATTGAGTGTTGAGAGGGCCGAACAGAAGAAGGTTTCCTGAATTAATTGACGCAATCTTTTCACCCAAATCTGCTTAACCTCAGAATTATTGGCTTTGAATATGATTTTGTTGTCCGCCAATTGGGCTAACCTTCCGGTCCAGACGGCAAACCTGAGTTCATCGCCATCGATGTGTTCAGTGATTCCGATTTCAGAAGTCATTAATTTATTTTTGAAAATATATTTTCCTTTTCCGTTGGAGTCCTTCACTTCTTTTCCAAATACTAAATAGATTTCGAAGAGGAAGACCCGTCTGTCCCGTCCTTTTCTGATGAGTGACTTGGAGTCAAACACTTGGAAAGAGTCTTGAAGTATGACTTCTCCCAATTGGTCGAGGGATATATCACATCCCTCTAACATACTTAAATGCATGGCGTCGTTGGCTTTCTTAGGAACGCTTACCATTACTTCGAGACCGTCTTTGATCTCTCCCTGAAGACCTTCTCCACAACAATAGAGTAAATCCTTTAGAAGTAACTGATATTTAGTTATCCTCTGAACGGGTTTTATCAGATATGCAGCGATTGGATGCAAAACACAATATTTTCTCTGTATTTCTTCGAAAAAAGTACCCGAGTATTGAACTAAAATAGTATTTGATTCTGGTTTGTTTTTGCAATACTCCACATAAACATCAAAACTTGAAGCCCAGGTCACAAAACAGTGTCCAATGTCTTCAGGCATTGATTCATATTTTTCTAATTCCCTGAGAAAAGTACTGAAAAAATAATTTATAATTAGAAAAATATATACAGTTATACCTGTTGTAGTATACCAATTATACCTTGCTAACTTTTATAATGCAATCACAAAAAGTAATATTAGTCATTCCTCGGATCAATATATTAAATGAAATGAAATGTCGTCTTTTGGGAAGAATTTGTATTATTTTTTCCTTAACTTCATTAATGCTTAAACACGACTGAAAACTACAAGTATTTTTAATAGAAGATAATAAATAAACATGCTCAGTTGTGCTCAGTCGTGCGACAACATTAACTGAAGGACGAATTTTAGACAAATAACTGTTCCTAAAGATGACAACATTTAAATATAAATATATTGATCAGAATAACTAATACATTACTAATTGTTATCGTCTTACTGCTATTTTTTCTAAAACATGATAAATAAAGAGAGCAATAAAGGGAGCATGCTAATTCAATGCTAATTGCATACTCAATGACTGTTCACAACTCATTTGAGTTTAATTTTAAAAAACAAAACTAATTGCGAAATTGAGTGTTATTTATATTTCAAGTGATAGAAACTCAAGAATTTAGTCATTGAAAGCAATTCATTCATTTGATTGCATTTTCCAATTAATTCAATTATTCGAAAAATTTGCTATTTTTCTATAATTAAAATTATTTAGTAATAAATGAGAAATATTGATAAAAGTGAGCATGCTTAACTTATGCAAATGTAATGAACTGCAGACTTACTTTTTGTGAAAATCATAAATTTCTTCTATATTTCCGAAAATGAGTCGTTCTTTGGCTGCGATACCAAACGGTAAATGATTTGCATTTCGTCGGAATTCATATAAATAACTTTCGATACAAATTTGAAGATCTTTAACATAAGTGCGTTCTGTGCCCAACAGCTCAGCCATAATAAACTCTTTTTTTCGGGCAGACTTTCGCTTTTCCTGGTCTATAATTATGACTTCCTGATTGGGTGTCGACGCCTCAGAACTGTTGATGAATTTATTAGAATTAGAAGAGGGAGAGGTGGCAGAGGTGGCACTGCACTGAGATTCGGTGGGAGACGAGACGGACATCAATTTTAATTCTGGCGTCGGATCAGAATTTTTCTGAATTGTTTTGAGACCCAATTTTTTCTCAAATTCGAGTCTTAAGTCATCCAATTGTCGGTTGAAGTCATTGTATGAGTGGTCAACAAATACTACCCATCTTTTAATGGCATTTGAGTGAGTGTTTCCTTTTTCAACCAAATTGTCGGCCAAATGTATGAGAAGCCGAACCTTTTCTTTGGATTCTTTGGCATTAGTTTTGAAATCATAACAATCTTTGAGAAGAGATTCTAACTCTTCGTTAGTTTTGTTTTCAATTAAAGGCTTTTTGGTTGAAATGTATTTAATTCCGGTTTCGTTAATCCATTTGAGGGCTTGTTTTGCGCTGTGCTCTACTAATATGTATTGTTGGCAGTGATCCAGTCTTTTCTTTTTGTGAGTCCAGTACTCGAGGACTTCATTTTCCTGTTTTAATAACTTTTCCATAATATTTTTGACATCATTTTCGGCATTTCTATAAACACTATTTCCAGTTCTGGTGGAGTAGTATTGTATACAACGGGCGGCATATTTCAAAAATGTCTCTGCATTGCGACGCGCGAGAGTACAGGCTTTGAGGAACGACTCCTTCTGTTCCTGATGTTTCGATATTTGTTGAACTAAAGTAGATTCGATGTCGTCTTTGGACGTAATGGGAGGACCGCTTTGAATATTAAGTAGAGATGCGCCACAAAAGTCTTCATCTCTTTGATAGTCGCGATGAAGACTATCCAAAACAGAAAAGACCTGATCTGTGGTTTTGTAAAAATTAAGAGAAGCCATCACTAGTTTGTGTCTGTCTTCCGCGTGACTCATCAGTTGCTGCCATCGATTCGACACTTCGGTAGCGATGGTTCGAATCATTTCTGGGTTGTAGTGATTCGCTTGAATTAATGACTCAGCCTTTTGTTGGAACTGAAGAGCACTCGAATGGGTTTTCTATTAATTTAAACATTCATTAAAACTATTGAAAACTTTGTTCGCAATTATTGTAAAATTGAACTCAAAATTAAATCTAAAAAAAATAATGGAATTAATTATGTTTTACATTAAACGGTAGAATCTGTTTGGAGTCCAAATCCATTAATTTTATGGAAGCATAGAATAGAAATTTTTATCAATTAATATATAGATTTTAGAATAGATTTGTACTAGTTTAAAACCCTATACAACATCAAATTATTGAATTGTAAGATCATTTTTTTGGTTTAAGACTCAAATATTTGTAAATCTATATTAGATTTTTAATAGAAGTGTTGAAATTGAAATAAAACTGGATTTGAATCTAATTATTACAAGTTTTGCAAAAATATCGAAGCATTGATTAAAAATAAATAAATAAACAAAAGAATTGAGACCTCAATAGCCAATTGGAATTGTTCATGTTGAACTTGGAGATTTTCTGCTTCAGAAAGTGATGTCGGGATGTGAAAGGAAGCGCTCAGCATTGACTCTCCATTCCTCATCCAAGTGAGCACTTGATTGGCATCAGATTGGAAGTGACACAATTGAATCGTTTGTTCCAATCGGGTGCGTCTGATCTCAGACAAGTCCTCCAAATCCATTTGTCTTTCGTGAATGAACTCCAAAATCATTTGAAGTCTGGCCACTGCTGTTTGCTCCGAATCAGCCATTATTAGGAGACCCGAACTCTCCAACAACTTTACAAAATAAACAATGTTTTGAATAAACATTAAATCACTTAAAGATAACCAAAAGTTTATCAATTCATTGGAGAATTCAATGAAACAAAACTTTAGATAAAATCGCTTTCAATAAATAAAAACTATTCAATAGTTTGGTAATCAACAGATCTAATCATTTTTATTACTAATTTGTTTATATAAGAAACCCCTCAAAACTTTCAATTTTTAACCAAGGTAAAGGTCATCTCAAATCATGATAAACGGATGTCTTGCCTAACATTTGTCACTCAATTTAAAAAAATATTTGTTGTTCACTCAATTCTAATGAATTACATTCTAAATAATTTGTTAATAATTTGTTAATAATTTGTTAATAATTTGTTAATAATTTGTTAATAATTTGTTAATATTTAATAATAGAAATTATTGACAAAATTAAAGTTAATTCAAATATTAATAACGAATTTCAATTGAGTCGACATTTGTTTTACTTATTAATCAAATAGAGATAATATTCTGAGTCATACCTGAGTTAATTCCTGTCCGGACTGAAGCACATCAAATATCAAGTGTTGCAAACGGGTCAGCCTTTCGTTGTGCAACTGAAGCAGTTTCTCGACAGCACTCATATCGTTGACATTTAAATGTTTCTGTTGTGAGCGCTGCATATCTTCAGCAAAAGTATCGGTTTGAGTCGAGACATTGAGGGCCTCTCTTTCAAAGGCTCTTAATTTAAGGCACAGATCTAAACGAAGTTTTTGATTCTTCCATAACTCTTCCAACTCTGGAATTATTGATTTAATCTTTTCAACGGTTGACTCAACGGCAGAGATAGAAGCGCTTAAGGCATGAATATTATCACTAGAATCAGTTCCCCGGAAAACATTTTCTTGTTTAAGTTGTTCTAAAAGAGTCTGTCCCTCACTGACAGTTCCATTGGCGGCTTCTATCATAGAGTCTCTTTGATGTATCAACTGATTTATGGCACTTTCAGTCAACTCATAAGATTCGGGCGCTTCGATGCGCTCGGCTTTGAATTCTTGTCTCAATTCATTAAACCACGAAAACAACTCTTTTTCGTGAGTGAAGAACATAACCGAAACATTCAAAAAACCGCGTCTGCGCTCAACTCTGGCCGCAAAGTTAGAGATATGTGTTTCGAGCTGATGAGCGACACCACATATTTCCTCGGCATTGCATTCTCCGGTTCGGGCCAACTCTTCGGCTGCGGCTAAAAGTTTTTCTGCGTTCGTATAAGTATTTTGAGCGACACTTTCGAAGTGGTTGTGACTCTTTTGTAGAGCTCTGGCTTTCGCTAAATTTCGACCGACGCCGGCGTTCTTTTTAAGAAAACCCTCGCCGTGAGTGTCGATCCATTCTAAGACTTGGCGGACGTCGTCCTGAAACAGAGCTAAAGCAAGTCTCTGATGTAATTTGATTTTGTGGTTGTGCCAAATCGATTCAATAGAGCGGTGGTGTCCCAAAATCTCGTGAATTACTGTCACCACTTGTTTAGCACTTTCCTGGTAGTCATGAACGGGATTAGATCTACTCATTCCAGGCCTATAGGCCTCGATATGGTTGGCGTCCCCTTTGAATGTGTGGCACAACTGAACGAAACGGTCCAATTGGTGCAGTAGTTTCTTACTGTTGGAGTGGCACTCATTATACGCCTGACAGACCTCATCATATAATGACTGATGTGAGTGAACCAATGCTTCCAATTCGATCAGATCTGTAGGAATAACAACAGCGCTGACATCACAGGCTTTCTTCCAGGTCGGCACTAAATTCAAGTAATGTTCAGAACACTGATAAAAGTTGAAGGCAAGCGTCAGAACTGCTGTTCTCTCGTCTAAATTTGAAGCGAACTCTTTCCAAATTCTGTCCAAACGGGAAGCTATTTGTTGTATAGAAGAGGACGCATAATGTCCGGCCTCTACCATACGAGTGGCCACTTGTGTTAACTTATTTATGTTGACGTAAACATTCATTGAGGCGACACTAAACCGGTTGTGTTCGTCCTGTAGTTGTTTGGATTCGTGAGAATTCCTTCCGATTACTGTAAAGTTGGACATAAAAAGCTCTCTATTATTACGAATCCACTCAAACATCTTCTGTGCGTCGCTTTCATATAATTTCAATTGTAAGCACTGGTCATATTTGACACGTTTTAAGTGCCATAATTGGAGTAACTGTTGTTTAATAATGTGAAGCTCTTCCATTATGCGCATCACTTTAGGAACTGCTGACTGAATGTCTGGATTATTATGAACTAAATCACGGCTACAATAACCCGAGTCTTCACTCAATGAACTATTTGGAGAATAACTTAATTTCCTTAATAATTGCTGTCCCTCTGAATCGATGTCTTCTATTGGCAACTGATTTATCTTTTGTTTAGAGTTTGTGTGCTCTTCGATCATCTTTTTGGCGATGGATGCGTCCGCTGCGAACTCCTGTTTCATCAGATCTTCCTTCAATTGAGCCATTATTTCGAGTTCATGAGAAGCCCTTTCAATAAATGCCTCCAAAGTGAGTCTCATATCAACCCACTGTCTGTGATCGTAGGGATGAGTTCCTCCTTCGATATCATTCGTTAATTGAGACAAATCTATAAATTTATTGATGGCCTCAACAGAAATCAATGCCGTCTATAAAAGAGTAAAATTTAGAGTCAAATATTAGACCGGAATAATGTGAGTCAGACCTCAAATTTGTATTTAGAAGAACCAATACTTGTGCGTTGTTTCTGCCAGAAGTTATCAGGCTTAATTATATATGTGCTGTGAATTTTGGCCGTAAAGAAATCATCCAAACATTTGAGAATTGGTTTGATTGCAGACCAAGTGTTGCCTCTCATATCAATTACAACACAAAACTCTTTGCTTTTGGATTCATCACTAAATTTAAAAATAATTGAAAGCCATTACTCTATTAAATCAAATTTCAATTATAATTATAGCAAAAGGAATGACATCACAAACAAAGAACAAAAATGTTTTTCTCAAATGACAGCTATTTTTGTAAACAATTTTCAATGAATACAAACCTCGGAATTGAAGCTAAATATGTGAGCAAACGTCTCAAGTCTTCGGCATTCAGTTTCTCTGGACGTGCTTTGGAGGGAAACAATATGATCGGACCTCCTCTTAAGTCACGACCCCCTTTCCATCAATAAAATATAAAAAAATAAGTAAACATTTGACACAAATCTTAGATAAAATACCGGAAAGTATTGCTATTCTTTCTTCAATTAAAGGAAGAATGTCTTTGGCTTTCGGTTCCATTTTTTTCGGTTCTAAACAAAGATATAAAAATTGTTGAATTCACTCAAAATAAGGGAATTTAAAAAAAAAGAAAAACAAAATATACAAACAAAACATAAACCAATAAATTTATAGTAATTTGGATGAGATTTCAAAAATCTGAATAAACGAAGAAAAAAATTAAAATCTTGACATAAAGAGATGAAAAGACTAAAAGATTGAGACCTGATCTGAACCGAAGCAGATTGTGATCACTTTCACCACTGGAGTAATCGGTTGAAGACTCAGTTGTGCTCATTGTTTGCACTGAAATTTGAATCACTTATTAATGCGATTACTTTTCAGTGGATTTTTGTGTCAAACAATTGACTGATTAATGCATTTATTCGTCAATCAAAACATTAGACAAATAATAATAAAACTCTAAATATTTTTTATTATTAGAAAAACACATCTAATGATAGAAAACATTAAATATTTTGTTGAAATAATTAACGCTTAAAATCATAAAATTAGTACAAAATTAGCTGAAAGTCTGTACTCTTGACGTCTCTAAAAGCAAATATAGTTATTCTGTTTCTATGGAAACAACGCTTTCACTCTTAAAGGGCTTTCAAATTATTTTCAAACAAAACAAATCGGCGTTTGATTTGAATTGATTTCAATTGATTTTATAAACACTTATCGATTTGAATATCATTTATTTCAAACATTTATTTCCTGACAATGTCTGCCACTTCTGTTCCCAATCCATCAACTCTTCTGCCATTAGGTTTGATATATGATTTAGAATCGCCGGACAAACCATTTGAGGAAAATTTAATTTAAATGATATTTACTTTTTTCAGAACTGATTGACAAATGTATTGGTTCTCGAATTCATATAATTATGAGAAACGATAAGGAAATCGTGGGAACACTTCTCGGATTCGATGACTTTGTCAGTTAGTATTGTCTTTAATTATCATTCATTTGTCTTATAATTTAATTCATTTAATTGAACCAAATATTTGTTTCTTTATTTTAATAAAATGTTTTGTTTTGTCTCAGATATGGTATTAGAAGACGTCACCGAATAGTAAGTAACCAATCATTCAATTATCCATTTATTAAATATTTTCGATATTTATTTGACTTAATGTTGAAATTGTTTGATTGACAGCGAGAGTACACCCGAAGGCCGTCGCGTCACTAAATTGGATCAAATCTTATTGAATGGAAACAACATAACAATGGTTTGTTTCCTTATAATTGAGATAATATTCTCAAGTATTTATTTGATCAACAGATGGTTCCGGGAGGAGAGATGCCCGACAACTGAATCCATTCACAATTTATTACTACTCTTTCCTAAAATACTTTGATTTTTGTTCTTATTTTTAATTAAAAGAAAATTTTTTAAAAAAATTGACTTTAATTTGTTTAAAGAGTTGAAAGTTGAGACAATTTGATCAATTATGGTGATAGTGATCAATTACTCATGATAAATTATCATTGAATAAATCTATTTTTGACGTATTTTATGATTTTACAGTAAAACCTCGACTTTTGATTTAGGAAGCCCTGATTACCTTGGTTGTTTCTTACAATTATCAAAAGATTAAAATTAGTTAAATGTTAGTAAAGTTGATATTCTATTGTCTTCTTTTAAATATAATTAATTGTTTTGAAATAAATTCTTATTTCGTGACTACTTTTAGATAAAGAGATTTAAGTGAAGATTTTGTTTATTTTTGAATAAAAAGATGACTTCAAAAGTTTTGAAATCTCAGAAATTGCTATTAAATGGAATTTTCGGTGTTATTAAAGAGAAAGGTTATAGTATTGATGACTATAAGACATGGATCAGATTAACGCATTACCATGGTTGGTCTTATACTATCATAATAAGTGATCAAATATTTCATTGATTTATATTTGAATTAAGAAAGTAATCTTGGTTCATATAACAAAACTTGGAGCACTCCATCCATAATATTGGACATAAGGCCAAGGTACATGGAGCCATTTGCCACTGGCATACTTTGTGTTGGAATAGGTTCATGGTCCACCAAACTGACAGCGTTAATAGATTTCTGGCGTCACGTATGTCCAAGATTATTGTAACCTGTTGCAAATTGATATTTTTGAAAATTCAAAGGAATGGGTGGTCAGCGCTAAACTGGGAACACATACTCAACATTATTGCAGTGATTCGCCGATTATCGATGAAAAACCTTTTGGTAATTATTTTGTTTTTCTTCATTCCGTAGTTTTTGTAATAATTTTGTTTGTATTGAAGATCACATAAATGAAGAACTTTTAAATGAAACTCTGAAGCAATTCATTGGAACCAAACAACAGTTAAATCCGCCCACAATTCGGACACAAAATCTTTTAATTGCTAAGAATGTGGACAAGAAGTGGACTGAAAATGTAGTGAAGTCGGAGCCAACGCCAAGAATCAGGGAATGCCATAGCATTGAAGTATTGACTTTCAAACCGCCAGACATTAAGTTGAAGATAATAACCGATGGCTTCTTCTCGTGTCGTACTTTAATTCATGATTTGGGTCTCAAACTGAACAGTTGTGCTCATCTCACGGAAATCCATCTCAAAAGAATGGGTGTTATCACTGAAAAAGAGTGTCTCCAAAAATATGAACTTCACTCGAAACAGATAATGAATGCGATCCACAAATATTCAAAAATCTTTGCCAAAGATTTAGAAAAATTTAAAGACTTAAAAACACCCAAAAGAAGAGTTATTTGAAGTTTTGTTTTAATTTAAAATAGTATTAAATTTTATTAAATTATATACAAATCAATAAACAGATTCTCATCACTAAAACTGAACGCAATTTCGTTTATAATTTAAATCAGTTTTTAATTATAAATGCTTTCAGTTTTTATAAAGTAATTAAAAAATTTTGAATTGAAATTAAAGTTGCGGTCAATTTGTTGGGTTGGGATTCATTGGGTAACCCATCGATTGATTGGGCACTAAATTTGAGGCATTGAAAGGTTGCGACGGAAAAGTATTCGGGAACTTATCGGTCGGGAGAGTAGCGCTCACTGTTAAGGGAGGCATTCCGGGCAACGATATCGGTGTCGTAAATGATTGAACTCCAACTCCATAAGGGGTCGAAGGGTTTACTCCACTCAAAATACCTGAACTATAATCGGGTTGAGTGTAACCATAAGACGGTGCATAAGGATTAGTTTGGGGTACATATGACTGAGTTGTCGGCATTGGATAACCAGAATTGGGTGAGGAGGAGGTCGTAGTCTGAGCTACTGTTTGGTTCAAAGGTGGGCTCGAATAGAATGGTCCACCATATTGAGTGGAGGGGATGCTGCTCTCCGCCAAACTTATGTTGGCCAAAGTATTGACCATCGATGACATAGAACTGGAGGCGGTTGAAGAGCCTCCTATATTGGCGTTAAACACTTCCTGTTGATGTTTATGGTCGTGAACAACAACCGGTGAATTGTTTGTCTCCACAGACGGCGAATAGTGCTGATGAGACACTGGAGGTGGGGGCAAAGGTTGGCGCTGCAGTTCATATGTCTTCTTCTCTGAATATTGTGTGGGCGGCGGTGCAATTTGAGTGGGTTCCACACTTTGAGGCTGAGCCGCTTCACTACCACTGAGCAACTTCTGTTGTTCGGGTTCCGGATTATAAGGAATTCTATGCAAATATCCGTAACCAATACCACAGCCAAGACTTCCCTCTCCGCCCCAATTGCTATTTAATTGATTTCAAATAATTATAAGTATTGAAAAGATAAGCGAAGAGGACATCACTACATACCTGTTCGGTACTATCGTTACGTCACGACAAGAATCAGTGGTTACGTTGTAAACGAATAGTTTAAGTGGTTTTCCCTCATGAGCTTCAATCAAACTGAAGAGGTCTTCGCTCTAATATTTAAAACATTTAGAAATTGAATTGAAGTTTATTTATAAGGACTCACTTCTTGGAGGACAGAATCGGCTCCAATAATATAGTCTGTGTTTGATCTCAATCCAGCGATCTGTGCGGGAGAGTTGGCCTCGATTTCGAGGACGTGCCACACGTGTTCATTTGCTCCTTCGAACGAACAAAACCTAATACTGACTCCAAGTAATCCCTGTCCGCCCCACTTAGAGCTGGGCGTCAGCTCTACTTCTCTAACTGTTTGTGTTTTGCTGTTATAAACAGTCATTTTTAACGGTTTATCAATACTTGTCTTCAGTATATCTTTGAGAGCGTCGTTGTCCTGATTCTGACCATAAGAGCATTAAGAATGAGATCATTAAACAAAACCAATAGAAGACATACGAGTCTAGTGTTGCCGATGGCTATAATGAAGTCGAAATAAGCCTCGAGTCCCGCCTTATATCCCGGTGAATGGTCTTGCACCTAAATCACATACCACTTTAGTTTATACCGATTGACATTTGTTTGGCTAACCCTTAACACATGATATCCATCGGTACCACCGCCGGGAACTTCTATGCTCTGACTGCCACCCATTTTCACAATTAAATAATCGCCAAATGATTCAAATGTTAATCCAATTCAACACTTTTTAGTTTTTTATTAGATTTGATGACAACTTCGCGACCAAATGCGGTGACAGTCCACTGATTTGACGGAGAATTCACTTTTTTCAAAATAACTGAATTCTGAATCAAAACAAATTTAATCTTCAATTGTCTTCACTCAAAAAGATGCCAATTTGAGTGAAATACTAAATTTTGTGGAAATAATTATTAAATTGAGTGTAAATACACGTAAATAGACATAAATTAAGTGTTGTTTATGTTAAACGTGGCAAATATACAGCGCAAACACTGCGACACCACTTCTCCACTCGACTCCACTCCACTCCACTCCTCCAACACATCATTTAAGGCAATAATAAGGAGAATATTCCTAAACATCTCAACAAAAGTCCAAATTATTAGAGCTATTAATAGTCTTGCAATTTATTTTGGCTTTAATTTAAATTAACTATAGCAAGATACAATCTCTTATCCATAATTTTGCAAAATTAATTATTTTTCAATATTTTATAGTTGAGCATAATTTCAATTTTCATTCCATCACACAATTAAATTTTGTGAGCAAGATCAAACCAATCTCTAGTTTTGACCACTTTTATTGGACAAAATGTGTTATTCCATAAAATTATAATTTTTATATTTTCAATCAATTTATACATGAATTCCATTAATTATTAAACTTTGAAAACTAAATAAATTAAAATTGAATCTTTATCATTTTTTTTATAACTTTATTTTACTAAATTGGAACAAGTTGATTTTGTATGTCCGCAATTAGAACATGTATAATAAATAGCATGGTCATTCATATTTTGGAGATTTATTTCGGTCAACAAATAAATTGCCTAAAAGTCTATGTTTTGTAAAATTATTTGAATTTAAATTCAGAATCGAATCAAAACTAATATGTTTTGTCACGTTTTGATTGAAAGTTTAGGTTTGCCATCAGGTCTTATGTCAGGTGTTGTGGACTATCCCTCAACCAATTGAATGTGTGAGGGCTCAGCATTTTTCAAATCTTCAATTAT
>JAQGCQ010000513.1:0-13707 GCA_034699945.1 Chamobates pusillus
AGTGGAATGAGTGCTGTTCTCTAAGTCTAACCTCCATTCGAAGTGCGCTTATGTTTAGTTGAGACACTGTTCCGATTCGATCGGATTTGGCGAAACTGTGAACCCGTGCCCTGTGTATAGTCGATATGTCGATCTCATCCACTTTCCATGAGATGAGTGGTGGGGGCAGACCTATGGCCGCACACTTAAGCGCCAGATCCGAGTTCAACATTTTTATCTGTTCGGAGAACACTGTCGTAAAAGTGGGCGCTTTCTCTGCAATACATCAATGAAAAAGGCAAAGAATGGACTCAGAATAGCACAGAATAATAAAGTAATTATCATTAAATCTATTCAACAAAAATATGGATTTATTTTTGTTTTTATATCTGATTCTGGATTGCAATCAGTCTTACCTTCCATTGTGAGAACAGTTGCCGACTGAAGCCATTCATTATGATTGGGGCCGGCCTTTAGATGAATGAAGCACTGAATAATACCGGTATCAGTAAAACGAAATGACCGGATATTAATGATAGTCTCAGATATTCTTCTGATTCTGTGATCCATTTGTATTGTTTTCATATTTCTAAACCATTTCACTCCAACTATGAGTCCGGCGCTAATTGAACCGAACGGAGATTCCACTGCCGTTAGATTGCAATTAAGAATGACGTCTTCGCCCGGACTCGGAGTCGATGTCGAAGCAGATAAGGTGACAGTTAATGAAGCTATTGGTCCACAAAAAGAGGAGTCGGAGAGAAACAAAAACGTGAGTTATTATTAGCACACAATATGTTAGGTTAGAGTCAGTTATCTTTCATTAATCTATTCATTAGAGCGTTGACTCACTTCTGACAAAAACTTGTGTTTCATATCTTTGTTCAGCTCTGGTATTGTTGGCCACACATATGAATTTAGTGCTATCCCTTTGCATTGCACTCGCTATCAAAAGCATGTTTGGCGTCGTTTTGTAGTTGTCTGAAGACATTAATCGCGTTAAACGAGATATGGATGTCTCCATCCCTGACCCCGACTGATACCATTGGAGCGTTGGCCTGGGCTCGCCATCAAACGAACAGTAAATGGCCACCGGCTCACCCTCATTTATCAGCATGACATTGTTTTTGGGACTCAGATTGGACTTGAGGCCAGGGGTCAGTCCGTGAAACTTATCTGACAATTATTTAAGAGTTTAATAATGAAATTCTCTGCTATTAATCACTGCATTCAAAGTCATTAATCTTTTATTCCATTCCTATTCAGAGCCTTAGATATAGAGATGAACACAAAAAATAGTCATTCCTCTCATGATTTGAATTAATAAATAAATAGGAAATCTATTAAATATTTCAATCATTTAATAGCAAGTGAGCCCTGACCTAAACGATTGATTGTTTTCTGTCAATAATTTACTCCATTTATTGCCAAATAAGTGTTAATTTTTTATGATGTGCTAACTCTGACTACTTTTTTAAGGCTTAAGTCTATGGTATCGGGTATTACCTGTCAGTACAATACGAGCCCAGTTGGAGCTATCAATCCTTTCGCCCGTCAGCTTGTTGGCCACTTGGCACCGGTAACGTTTGCGCACATCCTTAATGTCAATGTTTGTGATGAGCAGTTCCCCCGTCGACAGTATGTAATGTTTGCTGAGCACAGATTTGCCTACAATTGTGTCCAAACAACAGAAGAAAAAAGTATTGTTTTTATTATTACGAGTTTATCAACAAAACTGAGTTTCCGTTTGTTTTGTTCACAAAATTAAACGAAATTATATTAAACTCATTGTTCTCTGTATTCACTAAAAGACTGAAACACTAAATACAACACAAAATGTTATAATAAAAAAAGAGAAGACAAAAAGGACAGGATTCCCAATTCAAAGGACAGGATATCAATTTATAATGAAATGCTGTTCGTCTACTGAAGACAATACCAATTTGATTATAATCAAGAATAATGGAAAACTCTATGAAAAATAATGGCCAGTGATCTGATCTTGGTCTAAAACTAATCGAATGGTAATGGAAATGGAAATCCAGATTCTGGGTATTCTTGGGCTAACTCTTAAGTAATACATTGACATTATTGGGAAGGCATACGATCATTAAGACTATGTGTGAGGACTTATATATTGATATATTGAGGCTAAAGGTTTTCACAATGATTTGAATCGGTTTTTCTCTCAAACAAAATACACTTTATTTCAGACTATAATCGATATTCTCATTGAACTAAAGCTAAACTTCTGGCGAAACAAAACCAACGAAAAGGAGAAAAAATTTGCTAAAAATCTTATGTGTATTCAAAACATTCATTTAGTATGAGCTGAGAATACAAGAGAAGTGTTTCTCTAACCCGAGCACCCAATCTGAACAAATTCTGAGCGAAATATACAATTTTCTTATCACACAATTGATAGACTTTTTAAGGATTCCGATCTTATAGTCAAACGAAATATTGGATAAAAATATATTCATTAGTTTTTTCTTCTTTTATACTAAACCCCAAAAATAGAGAGAAAATGTATTTTTGTTCAGTAGTAGCGAAACAGTGGCTGTGCTTTTTATTTCTTGCTTTTATTTCGTGCGTAATATTCTGTACGCTTTCTGTCGAATGGAAAGTTAGTCTGAGCCGAACAGAGCAGAAAAAAGGCAACATCTCATTAGTGTTACCTCTGATGCGAATATCATGTATTCTGGCAGTCGATGCCTAAAGAGCTGTGCAACTGATGGCTAACTATCCCATTAGAAGTACTAAATATAATAATCTGTTCAACAAATACCATAATATAGTAGTGTATCGAATGTCAAATTAACCAAAAATGACAGACGATTTTCTGCCAATCGTTCGGTCATTAATATAACGAATATATCCTTTTTTTGTCCAAATTTATTATTAATCCTACAAATTGACAGCTCTCCTAAATATACCTTTCTCTTATTACGTTATTTTCTCACATAAATTCTCATGATACTCTTACATTCAATTAGCCAGGTCAATTGAATTGATTCAATTTTGTTTCTAAAATAACCAAGTTTATCTAATTAAACGAAGAATCTAATTAGCAAGCTCAACTTGGTTTAGAATCAACATTGAAAACAGAGTCTATCCTCAAACTCATCAAGCTCATGAATTAAAACAATAAAAGTAGCATGATTAATCACAATGAGATTAATATGAGTAAAAATTCATTTAACGGTAGATCAGATAGAAATTAGAAAATATTTGTCCGATTAATTAAAATTAAAATTCAAAGCTTAATGTTATATCTAATGAGCAGAAATATATCGGCGAAAATATTGCTCACTTTTTTTCTGTATAAAAATTTTAGGTCTAAAATAAACTAATAATTAAAACTGCATTAATTGTTGAGTGCATTAGACTGTAATGAGTCCGATATGACGTTCGTTAGGCATTGCCAGTCAGTGAACGCCTCATTACTCGTTTAGCAACGGATATATTTGTTGGCATTTTATAGCTCTTAAAAGTGGTCTCCAGTTTTCTAAAGTAAATATTCAGAGAATTTTGTGACTTATTTTTTTCGGTATCAAAATATCTGCAAAAAAAATTCTCGGATACAAAAAATGATGAGTTTATCGATTGGGTCTCTTATATGAAGTTTGCTCAGGAATAAAGCTCTGGGATACCCAAGATGGTTTGTGATTCTTTAAGCTAAGCCTCTTCTCATTAAAAGTCTCTAGATATTTTGTGCTTGATTAGTCAATTTTGAATAACATTTGCAACAAGGATAAAGGATTATTTTGTGAAACCTAGTCCAATTATATTGAGATTTGTCGCCTAATCCTGTACTAACCAAAAAGGAGCTTGGTGATGCCAACTAAAGTATATATACTATACGTAACAGATCTATGGAAACATTGGTTCCGATCAATTGAGAGATTTTCGGCGAAAAAATAATTTTGAAAAAAATATGAATCGATTCGATATAAAAATAAAGGATATAAAATGAAAATTGAATTCTGCTTTGAATTATGAAACAAAAGATACAAAATTCTTGATAACAAACAATACTAAAGAAAAGGAAAATAATATTTAACAACCTTTTTATCGAAAACAAAATTCAATATTTGAGTCAAACAACTCTAATGTTATTCACACTTTTGGAATGAAATATTGGGCACAAAATTCTTCACTTTTCTTGAATAAAAAATTGTATACCATTAATAACCTGGTTGTTTATCTAAGAACATTATAATATAAATTTAGACAATTGGTTATCATTGCGCTAATAATTCACTGCAAAAACATATTTGAGAGAAACTAATGCACTCTTTTCTTATATTAGAGCCCAAAAAATGAGTACATTTTGTCACAACACCACTAACACTGACTGAGCGAACAGCATAATCAGATTATCACACCACCAAAAAACAACTTCTCCTTCCTAAGTCGTTGTACTCTCTTATTCTCCCCATCCTCTCACTCTCGGAACTACTGGAACTAATGCCGAACTCATTCTTACATATTTTTATTATACAATTTTGCATATTATATGAAATGGTTTTTTGAGTCGTAACTCAACGTAAAACTCAGTCTAAACGACAACATATAGTTATGAATAAGACTTTTGATGCGAATTGAGTTCATAACAGTGTTCGGAGGTTTATATGCATTATCTCAACAAATATAAGCCCAGAAATATAGCAAATATAACTGGAGTTGACATAAAGTTAGTCCGTTTCAGACACTTGAAAAAAGTAATGCTTATATTTCTTATTGTATATAATGTAATACAATAACAGAGAGGAGTTGTGCAAAGAGAGAAAAAAAGGAGAAGGATTGCCAACTATTGCCTCTATCTGTTCGTTATTCAAGTGTTAGCGAACTATATTAAAATTCAGAGTCACCTCTCCATAAATTTTATTCTTTATAAATAAATATACATCTATAAGGAATGTATAGACATTATATATGATATTCTCAGTGTTGGATGTCTTGATATAAAGTTTGAGTACATATCGGTTTAGCCGTTGCTCTGCATATATAAAATTTTCAATCAAACTAATGGATAGATTTAAGTGAAGCCAAACTTTTTTTGAATTGCAGTTTCACTTCTGCACAACTGATAACAAAACGTGAGGACTACAGTATATCTCTGCGGTAGAGTGAGTGTAGCTCTTCTCTAAACTTGCTGTTGGAAAAGGCATCCCTTGCCTACGAAAAGGCTGTTGGAAAGGCTGTATTGCCTTTTGTAGCTCTCAGTGCACTCATCTCTTTTGTGAATTGCAGTTTAGTGTTTTGGGTCCCAAAACACTTCATTAAACTAAATATATTTTAGGTTCAGGCGTTCACTGCACTGGTGTTGTTGTCCGGAACTGTTATCAGTAATTGAGCCGTTATTTTGAATTTATTTATGAATTAGAAAAATATTTTTCTCTACTCTTATAATGAATTCAGAGATAGTTATTGTTTTTCATTCATTATTCAAACTGACAGTCAATTCATTACAGTATTGAGAGACCAAAAGTCTCTCCACTTTTGACTTTTCATATTCAATAAAACAGAAGTGACATTAAATGTAGCTTGCAACTGCAACAGTGGGAGCATACACTCAACACAGCATACACTCAAAATAATTTACATGGAATGGCTTCAAAATGTATTAAGATTTGTGCGCTGCCATCGATTTCCCAAATGTGCAAAATTATTGCACTTTAATTGAATGGAGTGTTTGAATGGAGTGTTAGCCCATAAATTCATTGACATCTCTTATGGCACACCAGAGATACGACACACGTATTCAGGAAATCAAATCAGAAGAGAAAACACTGTGTTTTTCGAGTCCTTTCAAAACACTGACCAAAATTAAAGGCTACTATCATAATGAACCATGCTCTAAATGATCTTGCTCCAAATGGTATTCGTTTCATTTGGATAGATACAATTAACCATTATGAATTATTAATGTTTAATTCTGATGGATAATTAATATAAAATGACATAGTTTTCAATTAAGTACTGATAAATTGAAGGCAACAAAAATATTAATCGCTTTTCCAATACTTGTGTTGACCTAAAAATATTTAAATCAAGTTTTGTCCCAATATTTCACTAAAAATTATTAAAACATTTTCACATTTAAATTATTGTCACAAATATTTTTGACGTGAGATACGAAAAATTCTTTAAATTAACATGCTCTAAATTCTGATCAGGAATTTGATCTGAGAAGAGGTGAAAATTTCTCAAGAATTCAGATAATGATTGTTCGAGGAATGCGTTATTTGAAAAACTATTTGAGGAATTTAATAAATTATTGATTACGACTCAGCGGTTTTCAATTTCTCTATAATCACACTTAAGCTTGGCTAATTTAATTAAAACGCTCCTAGCAAAATTTTCAATCACAATATTTTATAGTTTAAACAATGAAAACAAGGAATAATTCTGGGAATCCATTTGCAAATAATATTTATTCATAAGAATATTCATAAATAATAAATGTTTTGTTTGATTTACAACAATAATCATAGAATATGTTTCTCTTATATCTAATAATTCAGATTCAGATATATGTTTAGCTAATAGTATGCGTCGGCAACCCTTCACTCTATTCTGTTCACTAAAATTGAAATTTATTTTCTAAACTAAAGGCAAAACAAATAATATTTGAATATTCGTATTGAATGTGAAAAATATGAATAATCTTTTATCCGGAGATAAAGCACTTTAGAAAATAGAAAAATTTCTTTTGACTTTCTATTGATTTGTAAATATATTTCGATAGTTCTGTATATATATGTCTACAAATGTCTGCACTATTATTGCAATTCTCGATTCAATATATGTTTTCAATATATGTTTGCACACAGAATATGATCAGAAAGATTGACAAATAGTCAGATACTGTAGATATTATTCGTGGGCAAACAAACAGGCTAACTTTCAAACAAATATAAAAAAGCTAGAATAAGCAAGGCTAATTCACAGTGATTTTCTAACCAAATAACTCTATTTAATGACTCTTTGAAAAGGCATTTATCGCTTAATTTATAGCTATTCTGGAAATGACTTTAAAATTCTTTGCAATTAATTAGTGTTGAAATTCAGTAAAATCTCTTCTATTTCACCAAATCTATAGTTATATAGACTTTCATCAAATAAATGTGAGGTCTGTGCGGTGTCTCAATACTGTCGTGGAGTTTACAGGATATTATTAGATTATATTATAAAACCTTAAACTCGAGGCCAAAGAAAAATCACTTTTCCTTAAAACACAGGCAAACAAATACCTGGCAGAGCACTGGTAGAGGGACTAATGCCAGGAAACAGTAATCCCTTTACAGTGCAGTCTATCGTATATAACAATTGAGTTTCTCTGTACTCTCACTCTGACTCACAACTGAATCCCTGTTCACTAAGACATAAAAGTTAGAAGTTTTTTGTTTTATTATCGCATTTCATTGTTTTTGTTTAATCTGTTTTCACTCTTCATTCTATTGAATGTAACTTTTTTTTCTTAAATAAGCTGTTTGTCAGCCCTTTCACTCTGTCGGCCCCCACCTCAGTCCAAAAAGTCACGACAAAGTGAACAACACATACCTAAAGCTGTGTTAGTTCTGGTCAGCGGTAGAACAATGACGCCGTCGTCTGTAATCCAAAGCGAGACATCATATAAGTCTTGAGCGAAACTG
Organism: Chamobates pusillus; assembly: GCA_034699945.1. Classification (NCBI taxonomy): domain Eukaryota; kingdom Metazoa; phylum Arthropoda; class Arachnida; order Sarcoptiformes; family Chamobatidae; genus Chamobates; species Chamobates pusillus. The sequence continues at coordinate 7,641 of JAQGCQ010000513.1, forward strand.
CAGCGCAATATCACATCATTTCCTTCACTAGAAGTCGAGTCCAAACTCCGAACGTCTGTCTGTTTGTCTATTACTGCAAATAAAATGAAAAAAAAATAAAAATAAGAGATGATTCGCACAAGTGTTCAAAATACTATACAACAAACTCATAGACATGTATACGTATACTATAATAAAATACAATACAAAATACTGAACAGAATATATTGAATTGCAGTCGTTGTCTAAGAATATAAGAAATTCTTTTTTATATGTTTTCCACTCATTTCTATTTCCCTTAATATAAGAGTCTTTTTCTAATACACAGAAAGATTGAAATTTCAGACCTGGAAAACAGTTCACTACTCTCTTCAGTGTTTATTCACATCAGAAAAATATTTTTTGTGTTTCATTTCTAATATTGGTTTCTATCAATTTCTGAAAATACATTTTCAGTGCAAAAAATTTTTGTTTTTCACTATTTCTCTCAATTTTGAGGCAAAAAATTCAAGTCTGAAAAGCATTTATAGTTCTGTAAAATATTAAACTAAATTGAGTTACAGTTTTGTATTTGAGTGAATCTATTTTAGTAGAGTCTGGACCAGTGGAAATTGGCTCTAGTGCAATTCTCCATCTCCGTCTAACTTTAAATTGAGTTGAGCTGATTTTCTTTTGGTCAAAATTTTCACTTATATTTGGCTTTATTTGTACTCTAAATGCGAAACTCAATGAACAGATATCATAACTACAGATATTAAGGAACGGAAAGCAGAAAACATAACATTTGTTGTTATATTACAATCACTCAGAAGAACATGACTTATAATATTGTTTGGCATATATTTATGTTTTCAGAGACAGAAATACCAAAAATTTATATCTTATATTACGACATATTGTTGACCAGGGCTATTTTATTGACCAATTTATTTATTATTGCAATTTAGACTGAGCTAGTTACATTTTATTTCACTCATATCTCAAAACTAATGACATTTAAATCATAATTCAAAACAAATAAATTTAGTCTATGTTTTATGAGCCATCTTGGTAGTCACCAGCAATTAACAAGCACATTATTCATTAATTATTCTCGAATTAGTGCTCACTTCATATGAAGAGTTGACTAAATTTAATATATAATTGAGATTCCGTTCCCTTTCGACGGTTTGCCACAAAAGTATTGTGCGAAGAGTCAGACAAAAAGTGATACACGATTTATAGGAACGACTATTTGTTATTCTTATCGGGTATATGACTATCCTATGCATCGTTCACTTGTATTTGTTGTGGAGGAGCGCCGACACAGAGACGCAACACTTCAAAAGAAGTAATTTCTTCTCTGTTTGACTCAAACTCTAAATCTAAAAATTTCTTCTGATCTTTGAGTTTAGAGATCACAGATGCGAAACACAGTCTGCTCTCTGGCACACCACTCAATGCCAGCACACAGACAGCCAGACAGTATGCCTTTCCAAAAGCACTGTTGTATTATATAAGCGATAGTCAGCCACACGAAAGAATCAATGGAAGTGTGTTATGGCATCACTTATTACCAAAGAGTTTGAGCCCAAATCCAACGGAATAGCAATATATTTACTTTAGTTTTCCTCTTCTTTTCGCTTTTCATTCGCGAAATGTTCACTAAAATCGTATGAATTTATATTACAATTCAAAAACTAAACTCTAAGTCTTTTATCCGTACAATAGTATTGTATTACAGTATTAGATATTCTGTTCCGTAGTTCACAATCAGATGAATTACATTCCATTAAAAACACTCTCATATAATATGGAACACTATTTCCAATGGATTTCATAAAAAAATAGGCCAACACTGAGTCTCAACACTGGCTTTAAAATTTAAATCTAGCAAAAGATACGATTAAATTCGATAGCAGTTAGTTTTTGCATGATCAAATTTACCTCTTTGCTCATAAAATTTGAATTGAAGAATAAATTTGCTCTAGAACAAATTATCATTTGAAAAAAGGCAAGGTTTAAGTTTACAATTTCAACTGTAAGACAGGTCTGTTTCTTATACAAAAAGTGAAATTAAATAACAGTATTTGTGTCGACAAAGATTTCATAAAAATAACATTTTTTTCTAAACTCACGGAAATGAAAAGGAAATTAATGTATGCATTGAATGAAAACTAAGACTTTCTTTTCGTTAAGTTTTTCAATTTGGAGAAAATTTTAATGCGATTTCATATAATAATGAATATAATTTCATTTTTAGTCATATTTCAATACATCGCACAGAATATTATTATTCTCTTATCTATTGATGTTTGCTTTGCTGAACAATTTCTTATATATTAGACGAATATATATTTAGATTAGTATTCGCATAGATTTTGAGTCTGTGCTCACAATTCTTCTATTGATTCATATATTTATTTGGTTATCGAATAAGTAGACAAATGGTGGCAAGCTCAATTTATATTTGAGCATTTATGAGCGCTCAATTTTGCCCATAAATCTGAGCAATGTTGGTTTTTCAACCAAATTGATTATGGTTAGAATTTACTTCAAAACTTATCATGCAATAAATCGATAAACTAGCTATAAATTCAATTTTTCTTTAGACTGAATACACGACTGAAATGTAATCTCAATTTGAATGCATTTGTGAACAAAAAATTGTATTTACAAAAGACTTCATTCAAAATATATTTAGCGATAACTGAATATCAGAGACCAAAGAAAATGCGAATCAGAGAGTAATCGCTTGAAACGAAAGATTCATTTAATCCGATGAAGACATTGGAAGACATTTATTGATGATATCACTGATATTTTGATTGAACTTTTAAAACTTGTCAGAAGAGTTTTTGGAGGCGAAAAACAATATTGAAAGTGCCATAACACTACCATAACTCATATTGACATCAAGTAATATAAAAGTAATTTATTGTCATTTAGTTATTTCTTTACATTTTCTTTACAATCGTTGTTCACATCGAACACCAATACAATAGAAAAACCAAATGATTCTGAAAATTGATATCTCATCCAAAAAACATACTTATATTTATACTCCAATTCTTTATATCTATGCAATTGTATAAAACTCTATGAGTATAACATTGCAATACATGTATTGCTAAGAGAGAGGGACTACTGTTTGTCAGTATAGTAGGCAACTGACGCTTATTCGCAATGAAAGAGCACATCCATACCAACCATACCATCCATAGCAGATATCCACACAATAATAGCTGAGAGCAGTAAAAGAGAATATTGAATGAAGAGATGCAACAAATCATGACTACAACAGTATATAGAGATCAGAATTATTTTATGTAACAAATCCTAACAAAAGAGGACTTCTATTCGTTTGGCATTTGCTTACTTATCCATAAAAACTGATTCACTTCTTCGCAAATACATTACATTCGCAGCAATTGTCACAAAAAAAAATTCAGTGAAATTTCTGAGCTCACAATAACACTATCGATAGTCACACGGATTACAAGACATACAAACAAATATGATATACCCGTCCGTTCACAACAAAACTCACAGACATTACTGATAAACAGTAGAGAAGGGCTATTTGCTTGCACACAAAAAATCGTCAAGTTAATTTGGTCGAATTGCTTTCTAGGAGTGACCAAGGTAGTCTCGGTAAACAAATCTGGATGATTTGAAGTCATTGTTTAAAGAATTTGCAATCATCAAGTTCATCGACTATTTTTCGTAAGTTATCTGCTAGATGATATCAGTTGTCGTCACATGAACAGCACAGCACTGTATACATTCCGTGCTTAATGTGATGAAAGTGATGGTAAATATGTGTCCATCGCTGTCGGCAATGATCTCAATCTGGTAGTAGTGGTGAATGGGTTCAAAACGATGACAGAGAAATGTGTACTGAATTTTCTCCACTAATTCTAGTTTTATGTTTATGACTATATGTGTGCCTCAAAGGCAGTCAAAAATATTTTAGTCGTATCTATCATAACGTTAAGCTCTCAAATCATTTATTCTGATATATGATGTGCACTGATTCCGGATTGTGGCCATTGGGACAACACTTATATTAAATTACATTTAGATTAATAATAACTCAATAAATATTCTCCGAATACACACAATATATATATTTGGGGTTAAATTTATTTATATAATAATGTATACTATTTTTTGGTCTCAATTTAAAGAAAAACTCATTTCCACAAAATATATTTCAAAATTTATGTAATGAAATCTTCGCTAATATTTTAGAAGATGTGAACCCGGAGCTAAAATAAATTTTACAGAATCCACAGCAGACACACAGCACTCCATACCATAAGTCTTTCTATTCATTGATTCTTATTATAAATAAGAGAATATTCTTTCAATATTCTGGTCTCAGAGAAAATTTTGCACAAAATATCAATTTTTAAGATCAAGAATAATGTTTAAACTCCAGAAACGTGTCATAAAATATGGGCAAAGAATTTATGTTTATTTATTAAATATTAAATACGAGTTATTAAACAGTGTTTAAGTAATACATATCTTAGGTTTTCAACTGTTAAGCGGCTATTAATGCATAGGGTTTTTGAATTAGTTCTGCCTTTTCTAACATTAAACAAAATTTCAAAGCACTTCAAATAGTTTTAACTCATTTTCCATATTTTTTTACTGCAATAAAATTTTGCCATAAAATGCAACGTTTATTGCCTTAAATTCCTTACTCATAGTTATGAATATCAATCAAAAGAAACATTTTTATGGCCTAAGATCTGTTCACTTCACTAAAGAAATAAAGTCATAATAAAAATTTACCATTCTAAATTAGATAAAATTTGGATTCCTATCTAATCTAGCAAGGTTAAATAAATCTATCAAACAGCATAACTGCCTTTTTTACATCTATTTGAACATGCAAATTAGCATCACTTACATAAATCATACATAAAAATCAATATTTTCTTTGCTTTTAAGATAGAGTTTCTATTATTACCAAGTTTAAATCAGTGATCAAGGCTAGTTTAATATCTAGCTTAAAGTCAGCTAAAAATATTTAATTTTTGTCAAATTTATGCAATGCTTTCATCATTTTATCGCTTGTTATTAATTTTTTGTTCGGAAAAAATGATGAATTATAGTCTTATATCGTAAGCCTTTTTTGGATACTTTATATGCATTTTATACACAAAAGAGAAGAGCTATCAAATGGTTTGTGCGCTAATGTATTCAGGTATCAGAAGAAGAGCTAAAAACAGTTACTATTGTTATGAAGAGAGGGTATAATAAAAGGACTAATTTAGATGTGATGTTCTCTGTATTGTTGGCTATAAATGAATGCTAATGAGAAGAACGGCATCAGGTCTTTGCTCTTCACCTCAGCCTCTAATCGCATGTATTCTTGCAAAACATTACAACCAATTTTGAGTGCACACACTTTAAGCTTCAAGATTTATAAACACAATGTAATGAATGCATTAGTTTTTTATTTAAAGACTGAGTGCATCTCACAAACAAATATTACTGATAATTGCTTTTTAATGCACCACATACAATAATTATTCCCTAGATCAAAAAAGGATTTAAATATTTCAATAGATTAGATCTCTAAATATTTATTAAACAGCTTTTTATGGAAAAAGAAAAATTCCAAAAATTTATTCAAAAACACGAATTTCAATGATATTCAATATTGAGATGAAATTCAATAAAAAATAATAATTTCGGAGCAAAAAATCGATCCCTTTTTCCGCAGAAAACTATTAAATGTTATATTCAGTAATGAGAGAGAAGTTACTGAAAATGAGTTTTCAAATAAAGTTTTATTTTAATGATTTAATTTACAGTATTTTTTGGAGGACTAAGAATAGGCGGCAAACGATACGTGCGATCAACTAAATAGAGAGAAGGCCCGGATTTTAGGGCGAAATCAATGAATTTTTGAGCAAAAATTTTTCGTCTGAAATGCTTCGGGAAATAAGACTTTTCGACGAATAAAAAAAACGAAACGAAAATCTATTTGAAAGACAATTGTTTGTAGCAATAAATGCAAACCCAATCGTCTCTATGTCTCAGTTGTGGAATAAAGTGTAAAACGATAGAGCGCTGGTATAGCACTGGTATA
>JAQGCQ010000514.1:0-13691 GCA_034699945.1 Chamobates pusillus
ATTTTGTACATGCTCAAAATGTTAACAAAATATGACTCTGAATTTGCAATCCTAGGTTGCAATCTGCCATCCCTTATTCTAGATCAACCGTGCACAAGTCTCATTTTTCAAAAAATGGGGTAAATTCATTTATTATTGAATTGGTTTTTAATGAAAAGCTTGAGCTTGCACATTCACAATCTATATTACCCTTTTTGACAAACCGAAAATCTTTTTCTAAAATTTAATTATTTTCTATGAGTAAGAACATTCTTTTGAATATATATTTGAAAAACTATAAATTGAATTTGAATAACAGTTCATATTTTAGAATCAATGAATTATTTGATTATTTCATGATTTTTATTGAAATAAAAAATGAAATAATATTTTTAAAAATGATCAAGATTAATTTTCTGAGTATAATTCAATCCAATTATTATATAACTGAATTTGATGATATTTCTAAATAAATTTGATGAACTTTATTACAGTCTGTAGATCTAATTTTTAATTTTTTATAATTCATAAAAATTATTGAGTTTTCAAAATAAACACGTCGATAAAATTGACAAAACTGTAATAAATGTTATTTATCAAGTTTAAATTTGTCTAAAAAATGAATTTAAAATTTTGGATCAATTATCATCACTTTTTTATGAAACCGAATAATTTCAGAAACAAGTTAATTTCATTAAATGTTGTATAATATTGAGTTGTAGCAATTGAATTATTGTTCTGTGTATGAATAAACAACATGAAGAATAGCCTAGAACTTTTAAATTTAATAATTGTAAAAAATTAAACTGTAATAGTTTGTAAATCTATAAATTGAGTTTAACATGAATTTTCATTATTTAATTTGGTTCAAAACTTTTGCGTTCTTAATTCGTAACTATAGTTTTTGTCAATATTTTGAATACTTGTTCTTCACATTACAAGCGCTTCGAATGTGTTTCCGATGCCTTTCAGAAACGCTACACCCGGTGCTGATAGCTATTTCAATGTGTATTTTAATTGGAATTAGTGTTTGAAACTCTTCTATTAGTTCAAGCTCTGGCAGATTGCATTTTTTTTCAGAAAAAGGGTGAAAAAATAGATGGATATTTATTGTTTATTTTAAATTTCTATGAAAACTTGAACTTGCTCATTCATATTATTAGTGACTCTTCACAGAAAAAATGACTCTGGATTTGCAATCCAAGCTTGCAATCGGCCAGGTCTTGATTTACAAGCTTAATTTTTTCTCAATGCTTAACGAAATTCTGTTAATTTGTCTAGATAAAAGGAATTTTATTTTTTCAAGTCATTTTCAGAAAACTGTAATTACATTCATAACTTCAACAAGTTTCATTATCATGTTCATTTTGATTATTATTGGCTAACTTCAGAAACAAGTTTTATCTAAAATAATTTTTAATTGATCTAGTATGAAGACATGTTTAATTACCAAGTTGAATTAAAAAAAATACAGTTTCACATTTTATATAAGATTTTTAAATCTGTTATTTATTAAATTATATGTATCATGATAATAACAAAATAACGTGTAAAATATTTTAGTAATTGATGAATAAATTTTTAACATTGATTTTTTAAGCCTTATAACCATGTTCAAATTGAAATGTTGTCATTATTAAATTTTTAATGGATTGGTTTAAAATTAATTGATTTAAACCTAAAAATGCTTTTTATAATCTAAATTTCTAAATCATCCTACCACTTTTTTGTCAATTTGTTTTGGTATAACCAAGCATATTTAAATTGAAAATTCGACAGTTTAAAAAATAAGGAATAATTATAATTGAAAAAGTTTAAAAAAATTAGATCAGATTTAAAAACAGTAATCTCTTCCATCAAATAGTATAGAAATTATCAGCAAGTATCATTTATTCATAATTGGCGTCAAACCAGAGGAAACTAATGAAAGCTTCAATTTTCAAAATTTTAATAAAATAAACTTCTTTATGAACAAATTAATCATGTTTATAACAAGCACAAATTCCCACTTTTCATAATTGAAAAAATAAATTTATTATTACAGTTTTTAATAAAAATTTGTTTATTTGTCTTGATACCAGAATTTTTTCGGGTAAATTTTAGAAAGCTGTAATCTAAATTAATTAGAATAGTTTGGTTTTACAAGAAAATTAATAAATTCGATTTTGGAGAGAACGAATCGAGGAAAATATTACATATTATATCTTTTTGTGTGGTTTTGCAATGCATTTAATAAATCACCATGCAAAATTTTGAAATTTCCCCTTGAAAAATTTAATAAATTATTTTGGATATTCGTGTAGATTCGTCTTTTATTTTATACTAAAAGAATTTCCAATCATCCCCAAACTGTCCAGGCCAATTGAAATCAGTTTTTAAAACCTGTAATTTAATTCAAAAACTATATTAATATTGACCAATAAATTTATTCAATTGTTAATTGGTCACATATAGAAGAAAATAGATTATTTTTAATTTTAATTTGATCATATTCCAAAAATTTCATTTTCATAAGATATTACTACTGTTTGAAAAGTAAATATTTATCGAATTATTCGTAACCTTGGTCACATCAAACATTTCAATCAATTGTTTATTCTTATTAACAAAATGTTTGGAAAGCTATTAGTCAGAATAATTTTTGTTTAATAAAAATAAACAATTGATTGAAATTCAAGTATATATTTTATAAACTGGTGATCCAAGTACTTCTGATATCACGATATCCTCTTCATTCGACTGCCATTAAGTCTTAATGCATTATTTAACGGGGGTAAACGACAAAAGCATATATTACATTACTTCGTCATTGCAGTGAAAAAATTCTCAATTTGTAACAGGAATAATTCAAGTTATTGTTAGAAAGCTGTAATTTGTAAATGCTAATTAAGATAAATCAGACGAATAAAATATAAATTTTATCTTGGGAAGATTGAAATATGAATAATTTTTGATTGCATTTTTATCATGTAATTGTTATTGATAAAAAGTGATAATTAAAATCAATTGCATAGTTACTCAATTTAACTTCATCAAATATTCTATTAATATTCAGTTATGTTCATTAAGCCCTTGTTCTAGAAACCATTAATAACAAACAACATAAGAAAACACCTAGAATTTTTAAATTGTTAAAAACAGTAATATTTTTAAAATTTTAAAATTGAGTTTACCCAGAATTTTCATTAAAATCATGGGTAATTAAAAACAAAGAAATTTTAATTTGAATTTGAGTAGCTATCGTTTTTGTCAAAAATTTCGATTCTTGTTCTTTAAATGACAGGCTCTTTGAATGTGTTTCCAATGCCTTTCAGAAAGTTTGGCTTTTTTGACAATAGAAACGCTGAATTCAATTCGAACGGAACTGTTAGTTATTTACAGGGGAAGATCTACCACTTTGTGGCCGGAAGAACGGAGAAAGGCAGTCTTAATGACAAGATCACTCATCTGAATATTTTTGTAGCTGCACCAAACTCAGTTATTCATAAAAGGAATAATGATGAAGAATTCCTCTTTTATGTTATAGAGACGGCATGTAATGATTTGAGGGCTGACTGTAGTCTCTTTGTTGACCTTATTCAAGGTAAATTCTTTTCGTTTTTTCATGATTTCAATTCAAAAAAGTACATTTGTGGTTAATAATTTGCTGTTGATTATTTATCTCTTGAAATAAACCCTTCGATGAACTTGAAAAACTGTAACAAATGTCAATTATCAAGTTTTATTTTGTCTAAAACAGGAATTGGCTTTTTTGGACGTTACTACCATAGATTTTTTTATCGAGCAGAATAATTAGAAGAACAAGTTTTTTTCATCTAATGTTCTATAAATATTGAGTTGTGGTCATTGAAATATTGGTTTAAGTATCAATAAACAACATGAGAAATAGCCTAGATTCTGGGCACTAGAACTTTTATATAGAAATATTGTTGAAAACTATAATATTTTCCAAATTCATAGATTGAGTTTATGTCGAATTTTCTTTAAATTTTTGGGTTCAAGTATTTCAGCCCTTATTATTTGTAACTATCGTTTTGTCAATAATTTAAATACTTGTTTTTCACATTAGAGGCGATTCGAATGTTTCCGATGCCTTTCAGTAAGTTTTTTTTTGTCAATAGAAGAGCTACACCCGGTGCTGATGGCTATTTCAATGTGTACACTGGTGAAAATCACATCGACCAATTGTGCTTCCTTGCTAACTTGAACCACATCAATCACCTGGGCTTTTATACAGAAACGAGTAAATGCGATCAATTCACTTATAGCTCTACTGGCGATTTCTCGCCCCCATATCTACTCAAGGTGAATAAAGATAACTTGATAACTTTTTAATAACTCTTGATTGAAATAAAGTTTTTTTTTAAACAATTGTGACACTAATATTGATGTCTACATTTCAATTTTCTATTGATTATCAATTTCTTTAAAAATACACGTCGACGAACTTGATAGAACTAGAATAAATTTTATTTACCAATTTTGATTTTGACTGAAAATGGATTGTTAATTTTTGGGGTGTTAACATCGCTTTTTTATGAAACAGAATAATCACAGGAACAAGGTTATTTAATCAAATTTGCTATAAATATTGAGTAATGATAATTAAACCCTTGTTCAAAGAAATGACCTTCATTAGATATAGCCTAGAACATTTGAATTTGAAAATTATTAAAAACTATAATGGTTACAAAATTTATAAATTGAATTTATCCAGAATTTGCATAGAAAATATCGGACAATACCATCACCGACCATTTAATGGGAATTTGAGTAACTATCGTTTTGTTCAAAAATTTGAATACTTGTTCTTAAAATTAGAGGCGCTTCGGATGTAATTCCGATGCGTTTCAGTAATTTGGGTTTTTGATGTCTATAGAAACGCTACACCCGGTGCTGATGGTTATTTTAATTTGTTTTTTAAAGCTCAATTTAGACAATTTTATCATGCTTGGTTTTAGAAAATCAAGTGAATATTATGATTGGGAAAATAGCAGACGATTGATTTATTGTTTTTGAAATTTATAATTGAAAACATCATGATAACTCTCTTATTCAAGGTGAATTTCATTTATTTTTACATTATTCTAATTTGAAAAATATCCATTTGTGGTTAATAATTTGTTCTTGATCATCGATTTCTTAAAATAAACACATCTATGAACATGAAAAACTGTAATAAATGTCATTTATCAAGTTTGATTTAATGCAAAATAAATAAATTACTAGTTTGGGTCCTAAGCAGTTGGCTCTAAATTTTCAAGAAACAGAATAATTAGAGGAACAAGGTTCAAATAACAATATGTTTCTAAAATTTCAATTGAATGAATGGATTCATTATTAGATTTGATAATAAAAAATGTTATCATGAAATAATAAATCTACTTTATAAAACTTTACTATATAAAACTAGGTTCTCTGCCTATGCAAAAATTTTTAATCTTGATAACTTATTAATGACTCTTGATTGAAGTAAAGATTTTTTTGAAATAATTAGGACTCTAATATTGATGTCTACATTCCCATTAGTGGTTAATTATTTGCTCTTGATTATTAATTTATTAAAAAACTGGTTGAACTTGATGAAACTGTAATAAATTCTAATTACCAAGTTTGATTCTGTCTAAAAATGAATTGTTTATTTTTTGGGTTGTCACCATCAGCTTTTTATGAAACAAAATACTTACTACAAATTTGAATATCCTCATATTGTCCAACAAAAATGCTTCTATATTTGCAATCGTAGGTTGCAATCCGCTCAGCGGTGGCCTAGAGCATTTATATTTAAAAATGTTGAAAACTGTAATAATTTTTAAATTTATAAATTGAGTTCATCAACAATTTTCATGAAAAAGTTTATGTCCTAAAAAATCAATTGAATTTATTTCGAATTTGATTAACTATCGTTTTTGTCGATAATTTGAATACTTGTTCTTCACATTACTGGCGCTTCGTATGTATTATCTATTCCTTTGCCTTTCAGTAAGTTTAGCTTTTTTGGTGGACAATATGAGCATGTACAAATTTTTAGTAAGTAGCGCTACACCCGGTTCTGATGGATATTTCAATTTTCTAAGAACGTTTTGGAAAAATTATGAATTTTTCAAAGTTTATTATTTAATGTTTAAAAAATGGAATCTATTTAAAAGACTTTAATAATATCCATAAAGTTAATTTTAAATGAATACCAAGTGTAATTATTAATAAATAAATTTTAATTTCCTATGAATTTTTGTTATCTTTTTATCTGTTATCTATTATTCAATCTAGTAAAATTTATTCGTATGTAAAGGAATTATAATTTTTTCAATTTATTTTTAGAAAGCTGTAATTTAATAGGGTAAAATAAGTACAATTATGCGAAAAAAAATATAAATTTTATCTTGGGCAGACTCAACCCAAAACTGTATTGATAATAATTTTTAATTGCATTTGAATCAGGTAATTGTGATAGATCATTGATAAAAAAATAAATAAAATAAAAAGTTACTCACCTTTTACTACATTTCTAATAATTAGTGATTATTAATAATAACGATTAGCACATTTGGAGCACCTGTTTTCCCAACTTATTATATGCTGATAAGAATATTACCCAGAATTTTGACGGATTCAAACTGACAGAAAAGAAGCATGGTTACATTTTGATATTGAACCCACCTTGGCCATTCCAATGAGAGCGACCGCGAAAATTCAGATCAATATTATAGTTGAACGAAATGAAAAGCTTTATTAATGAAAGACTTTCCATTCGAACAGATTGTGATACCTGTGCTGTGGACGGGTATCAGTATTGAGATCGATGACGACATGTCCTCTAAATTGAAATTAGTGTTGAAAACTCTGCCATTAGTTTGTTATCTGATTTCTGCGATACCTTCAATATCTGGATTTAATTGTACGAGATAAAATTGATCATTTAATTTGGAAAGTACGGTAAAAGACTTTTTATAAACTTACTTTATTTTTTTTTACAAAATCAATTATCAAGGTTGAAAATCATGGATAATTTTCTTTGATTGGTCTTTCCTATTCGAACCTGATTAATTATTTTGTGAAATAATGAACCATTTTTCTTGATTTTATAAAATAATAATAAGTGAAATAAGATTTATAAGCAGTAAATTCAACCATCAACTACATCAAGGATGAGCAACAAGTTTAATTATGAATTAATTGGATGACATAATTCTGGCTTAAAATTGAAGTATATTTTAAACATTTTAATGGATTATATGCAGAGCTTTCAGAAAATATATGTGAGTCATTAGTTCACAGTTGACTAACAAATTTTTAACAAATTGATGAAAAACCTATAAATTATTTTGTTCTTTCTCCTTTAGTAGTACATCGAAAAACATGTATTGTTAAAGGTGAAAGTACAAAATAATAGCAATAAAAGAAAATATGTAAATTTCATCAAAACTAGTTGAAAATTTTTCCACACAAAAAAAACAATCCTCTTGTTAAAAAAACCAAACTTTCGAAATTAAATATAATATTTTTAAAACTGCAATATAAATCATTCTGTGTATAAGCTCTGTCTAATTTTATCAAAAACCTATAATATTATTCTTTAAAGCTAGAATGAAAACTGTAAATTTGATAACTTTAACATGTTTAGATGTATCAAAATTTTACAATTGACTCATGGACTGTCACGGATGTCAACATTGATTAATAATAAAATGAAGATAAACCAAATGAATTTTGACCTTCAAAGTCGGTTCCATTCATATTTTTCTCATTTTCATTCGATTAAACAAGGATAATTCAAAATAAATCATTTTATTCTTAATTTATTTTGATATTTTGGTTCAGAACAAATAAACAAAACTGGAAAATGCTTCTCTACGTATCTTTTGAGTCTAAACTTCTAAATTTAAAATTATTTCATTATAAAAATATTCATAATATGTACACTAGTTTTGTAGAATTACTTTTTTCAACTATTTGATATATTGATGTATTTAATTATTTTTTCTATCTATCAAAATTAACTATGAATGTTGAAAATAATAAAATGATGTTCGATAATTTTCTTGTCCATTTTTTACAATTTTTCTTGTTGAATCAAAAATTGATGAATTGCCAAGTTGACAGTTTTGAAAAAACCTTGAATTTTTTTCAGAGAATGTTAAAAAAAAGTTATTTCATTCATTTCTGAACGATAAAATACGGCACATGAAATACTGTAAATCAAATTTATAAACAGTAATTCATTCCATCAAATTAATTAAAAATTATCACCAAGTTAAATTATATCCAAATGGAACTCAGTCTTAAAAATTTATCACTAATTTTCAAAATATAAAAATTATTTGAATCGAAAAAATGTTAATTTAAATTATGTGAATGTGTCAATAGGAAAAATCATTGTGATTAGAATAGTTAACTGCAGTAATATTTATTAATTTTATTTATAATTATTATAAAGATCAATTATTCAATTTTAGAATCTTATATCATTTGCATTCAATAAAAGATTTAACCATCAACATCTTAATTAATTTTTTTTCAAATTAATCATGTTTTTAAATAAGAATAATTTTGATGATGATATATAATAAACGAAAATGATACTTTTTGCACCTGATAAACTAAATTAATTTGCAAATTAATTTACTAGCTCAAATTTTATATTGTTCAATGAAATTTTGTTAATTTGCTTCCATAAAAGGAATTTCATTTTTCAATTCATTTTTAAAAACTGAATTTTTTTTAATCTAAATAATTTACTTTATTCAAAATTATAAATTAAATTCATTTGGACGCAATAAGGGAAAAATTTTTTGAATTCAAATAAAGACATTTTTGGGCTAAAAGTTTAAGTTTTCACGAATGCTCTAATACAGTGCTTGGCAATTAGCAAGGTCATTGATAAAATGGATGAAAAGGTTCACAAAAATTTATTATTAATTTCAACTTTCTTTGATAAACTAGAGATTTTTGGTTAATACAGAATTTCATTTATTCATTCATTCTGTATTCATTTATAACATTTTATGATTAACTTTGGAATTTGCTCTATTTATACATTAAAAAATTGATATGTTCTAGCACAGTTCAAAAAAGATTTATGTTCTGGAGGTTAATTTAGATAATTTAAATCTTATTCAATATTTTGATTAAAAATTAATACAGAATCGATTTGTATAATGAAGGTCTTAAAAATAAGTTTGCCATATTCAATCGAAAATTAATTTCCTAAATCTTTAGATGAATTGGCGTAGAAAAGAGTGATTAATAAATAAATTAAATATTATTTTTCTATTTCTTTTAACACTATCTAGTCAAATTGAAAAATTCGCTGTTATAAAATATATTTTTACGAAATCTCTCCTCTTTTAAATTATTTCATTTTAAATACTGTAAAACTAACATTCAAACTTAATCCGGTTTCGCAAAAAAATGAGCTTTATACATGTATTTGGTCCGTCGATGGGCGGATTTTCATTTGGATTTTCATTTGAGAGTCATTTTTTGTTAGCATTCTGAGCATGTCAAAATCTGTTCAAATATAGCGTAATAATTTTAGATGAACTGGCAATTTATCCAAAATTATCCATCTATATTCAAACTAAACAAGATAAACAAGATATATTCGATATATTAATAAAATTAGCCAAAAAGAACTTCATCATGCTGAACCGTTTAAAAATATTACCATGAAAATAAGAATTATAGCCAAAACAAAAGTTGAAATATGTATTATTTCATGAATATTAAAAATATTTTCTTTATATATATTTCAAAATATATTTATTCATTAATTACAGTCTTTAACTCATATTTTGATGATTTCACAAATTTAATTGAATTGATCTTATATTCTATTTTGAAAATTCAAATGAATTTATAGAATGCTTATATTTTTGAATAAATCGAAATAAAAAGTTTTAATAAAGGATTTAATATAAATTGCATTTAATTTAAAAATCATCAAAAATGAGTTAAAGACTGTAATTACAATATGAATAGATGTTTGAAATGTATAAAATGGAAATGTATTTTATATTATTAATCTTTTTATAATTTTATTTATTTTTGGAATTTATATATAATCTTATGATCCAATTTGAATCAGTATTATGATTTTTTTGATATATTTTCATTTTTGTTTCCATGAAATATATCATGATATTTGTTAAAATTGAACGGGAATAAAAATGAATACGTTGAGTAAATTGTTTTTATTGAAAATACATTTCGTGATGAAAATAACATAAAAAATATAAAATATATTACGAATTGATAATTTCATGATAATCTGGCTCAGTTTTGGAACATGCAATTCTGAGACAAGATTCTAGGTTTTTTTGACTGATTTTAGATGAAAATTTATTTTTTCTGAATTTAAGTAATGAAAAAAACCTTTCACATAAGTAGCTTGAGCCAAACATAGTCAATACCTTAAAACTATTATTTTTGAAATTTTCAAACTCACCATTATCATTTGGCAAATTCTTAAAAAATTCAATTTTATCTTCAAATGTCGAACAATTATCAAAATTTAAATCAAATTTATCTCGACGCATTCTGTCTAATTCATCAAGATAAATCTGAGGCATATCTTTTCTTCTAATTGAAAAAGGATTTGAAAATAAATTAAATATCATTTGATTCTCAAAGTCTTTGAAGCGAATATTGAAGTTATTTAAAAGGTTTTTAATACAATTTTTGAATTTGTCTTGCTCAAATTCTTCTAGTAAATTAACAGAACATTTAATGAAAACTATTTGAGCATTTGGAAAATCTGAGAAATCACCTTTTTCAATATTTCGAATGAAATGCCTTAAATCACGTTTAAAATTAATTATAAATGAGAAGTCTTCCAAAATAAATGAGTTTCCACCTTGCAATAATTTGATTAAATGATTTAACATCGCTGTAATGTCAACTAGGAATGCAAGCGTGAAAACCCATATTGTTTCTGAAAATTCAGGAATCATTTGATTTTTCTCAATAAAATAATTATTTATTTTATCTAGTAAAAATAAGAAACGCTCAAGACATTCACCTCGAGATGTCCAACGAATTTTACAATAATATTTAACATCATTAAAAGGCGCTTCCTCATTTTCCAAAAACTGCTTAAATTCTTTATGAAAATTACTAGATTTTTTGAGCAAGACTACAGTTTGAATAACTTTATTTAAAACTAAATCGATATCCAATTCATCACAACAAAGATTAACTTGATGCAACAAGCAATGAAAAGAATTGAATTGATTTTCACATAATTTTTGTTTGAGTCTGAAAATTAACCCCTTTTCTTTTTGCCCTTGCAAATTAGGGGCCCCATCGCAACACAGGCTACAGAACTTTGCATAATCTAGTTCATATTTTTCAAATATTATTTCGATTTCATTAAAAATATTGAGACCAGTAGAATGACCATGAACTTTGACTAAATCAAGGTATTCTTCAGTTATATTAAAGTGGGAATCAATACCTCTAATAAAAATAACAAGATGTTTAAAGTCAACAAGATCATTACTCTCATCGATGCAAATTGAAAAATATTTGAAATCTGAGATTTTTTTCATTAAATTCAGTCTTAAATTTTGAGAAATAATAAGTTGTTTTCGAGTGATTGACCTGCGTGACAAAGCAACTCGCTCAATTATATTCAAAATTTCAAGATTTTCAGGGAAAAGTGTCTTGATCATTATAGTCACACATTCTTTGAGAAATTCACCCGAACAAAAAGTTTTCAATTTTTTACCCAAGAGATAGGACAGTTTATAACTAACAAGATTAATCTTATCTTGCATTTTCAAATTAACTGATCTCGATGTTTGACTACAGTTTGTTTCGAAATCATTTTTAAATTTCAAATAATATTCGATTTTAGAATTATCTGATAATTTTGAAAAATATTCAGAATTTTCAGGATGAACACGATCGAAATGAGTCTTAATCGTGTTTTTCATGAAATCCGATTTTTTAAGACAAGGTTCACCTTGTTTATTGAGCAGAAGGCAAACGGCTTTCCCGTCCTTTTCAGTGACCATAAAGCTTGTTTCCCATTTCTTCACAAATTTACGATTTGCCGAAATGTGGTCAGCCTTTAACTTTTTTGAGGGGTTCATCTCAATTACCTAGGTAATTATAATATTTTATATGCAAATAACCTTGTTAATCCTTATATATAACTTACCAATATTATTATTTTCTTATTAGAAATTTGATGAGAACTTTATAATAACTTTGAAAATAAATTGTCGACAAAAAGTGCAAATTCAGGTATTGGCTAGAATAAATAATATTTTATATTGATATAATATCAAATTATGCGTTGAATTTACCTTTATAAATATTGAAATGATATCTGGTTATTAAATAATGAGCAAAATATTTAATAAAACTTTGAATTACTTTTCAGAAAAAATAAACAATAATTTTGGGTTTTATTTGTAAACAAATAGTCATAGTGATTATGAATGAGCAAGTTCAAGTTTTCACCGAAATTCAAAATCAACAATAAATTACTACTTATTTTTTTCACCCTTTTCTCAAATAAATGAAAATCCGCCCTTACCTGATTTGGTCTAACCTGTTACCATCCTTGATTTACTTTTTTTGTTTTTCAATTTCCTATTATTTCTTTGAGACACAACTAGACACTTTCAATTAAGATGACATTGTTTTAGGCTTTATTTTGATTAAAAAATAATCTTACTTTGCTAATAACATTTAAAACTACCAAGTTAAATGAAAAAATTCAATTTTATATACTTCTGGGTAAGTGTTTATCCAAGCTGTAATTTAATTGAATCAAATATATTTAATATTTCAAAAATAGTGTGAATGTTATTTTGGGTGGTAGTAGTACTGATTACTTCTTTCTTAGTTTTTGCGTTGCTCTCATTTGACGAATATTTATTGATCTAGTATATAAATTGGTGAAATCTGTGGACAATTACACATGAGATATAAAATGCTGTTTTTATGGAGTCTTTTTTGTTCAAATCAGTGTTGGGCGTTTGATTGCTGGGTGTTGGGAATTTGATCAAGCTAACGGTTTTAATTTTGCACTAACAATACTCTATTCCTAGAGCTGGCAGATTGCAACCTAGGATTGCAAATACAGAGTCATTTTTTTCTGTGACGAGTCATTTATAATATGAATGAACAAGTTCAAATTTTCATAGAAATTTAAAATTAACAATAAATAACTTGCTAATTTTTTCACCCTTTTTCCGAAAAAAATGCAATCTGCGAGGTCTTGCTCTATTCGTTAGAATACTTTTAGAGTCAGATTGAAAACTGTAAACTTGATAACTTGAATATGTTTAATTAAAACAAAATTATAAGATAAAATTGCGGAAATAGTGAAGAGGGAGTTCTACTTTTAACCTCCAAAATCATTCTTCGGTTTCATATTTGCTGCTTATTTTTCTTCATAACCTAGAATATTTGAATTGCCAAGTTCACAGTTTGCAAAGAACATTGAAAAACTAGCGATTTATTTATTGTTGATTTTCAATTTTATGAAAAATAGAGCTTGCTTATTCATATTTTCAGTGAATTTTCAGTGAAACTCAAAGATTTTGTTAATTTATATTTTTCCAACTTTTGAACAACAATTAGAACTCAACTCATCTCAAATAAATATGACTTATGTGAACAAAAGAACATGTCTGGTTAAGGAAAAATGTGTTCCGATTTCAATAAAATTTTATTTACAAATTGAGCATGCAATAAGG
>JAQGCQ010000515.1:0-13661 GCA_034699945.1 Chamobates pusillus
ATTAAGTGATCTTGGTAGCGTTTTGTTAATTGAAAAATTTTAAATTCAACCACGATTGGTCATCACACTATATTCTTGAGACCAAAATATACCTGGATATTTGTTATAACATTACTTTTAGTGTGCGATTTACCTTGTTGAACTTGAAAATATTTATCAGTTCATAACATATGAAATGAATCCATAGTGAACTTAACTTAATTGTGAAGTAATAAATAGCAAATTGATTATATTAAGTGATCTTGGTAGCGTTTTGTTAATTGAAAAATTTTAAATTCAACCACGATTGGTCATCACACTATATTCTTCGGAAGTTCAACAGAAGTTCTTCAACCAAATTATACAGAAACTGTTGTCCGCACAGAATGTACTCAAAGGTGTCAAAGACAAGATTACCAAATGTTTGCCTAAAACTTAGAATTTTTTGTCGATTGAGAGCCAAACCCTTCCAAAGACTTAGAAATGTATTTCATTTATAAAGTGATTTAACTTATTATTTGATATTCAAATTCATTGCTTAAAATAAAATCCAAATAAAAGTACTTTTCGTTTGAATTTGAAATTTTATATTCAATTTTGATATAAAATATCAAAGAAAAAATGCTTTCCTTTTCAGTATTTCTATTTAAAAGATTCGTTGGATTTGTATTCATATTTGAATCACATATTTTCTATAATAAGAAATATTCAGTTTTTAGTAAAAACATTTACAAAGAAATGATTATTTGTGTCGAAAAACAAGCCAGAAATCAGAATTTCTATTAATTGCAATTTTAATACATAATTTTGAAATCTCGTTGTTATCAAGCAGAAGTAAGTTTTATTTTTATTTCTTCGTTCTTAATAAAAGAGAGCTCTTGGATAGCTTAAATTTTATTTTCCCGTTCTTATTAAAAGAAATGGAAATGTTTCAAATAAGAAATCCCGTTGTTATCAAAAGGTTTTTTCAAGCCTGACGGGGGGGGGGTGGGGGTGTTAAGGACATATCATTTCTATATATTGCATTTTTTCAAAATTGCAATTAAATAGTCAAAAACAGACATAAAATGGTTTAGAAATAGAGTAATAATGGTCTGAAATGTTTGCAAAAATGTGCTTCACATCCATAGAATGATCCATGATATAAATAGTGAACTGATTATTGTTATCTTGTTTGTTTGGAACCGATAGGCAAACCGATGCCATCATTGGTTTGGTTTCGTAACGGCGTTGTAATCGACGAGACATCGGAGACCGTCAGAACTGAGAAGAGTTTCGCTCGGAATGAATTAGTATTGTCTAAATTGGAGAGACAACAGCTCCTCATGGAATTGGAGTGTCAGACCAGTCAGTCCTCTGACGACCGCTTCGCCAATACAACGAAGAAGACCTCCGTTAAGATCGATCTCAACTGTAAGTCCTATTAATTGACAAAAAAAAAAAGTTTTATCGAAAACATTGTGAAAAAATCACCGAAAAAAGTAAAACAATTAATCAATGAATGAAAAAAATTCTTTCATTGATTTCATTGAGTTTTAAATCTGTTAATCATTTATACAAAAAATTATATATAAATTGAAATAATTTTCTATAAAAACGATAAGTCTTTTTCTGAGACAAAGTTTTTAGCCATCGATGCAAAAGAAATCTTCTGTTTTAACAGCGAATCAAAAGATTAATTAAAAGTATTTAGTTTTTTCGTTAAACACGTCTTGAGTTAAGCCTTTCATCTGATTTTTTTGTCCATTAATTAGTCTAACAATCATTTAATAAGTGTTACTAAATATACAGTTAATTTAATCTTTATTTTTCTTTAGTGAAACCATTAGATGTAGTGATAGTCTCCCCGAACCGATCCCTGTCTGCGGGCCAGAGGTCAGAGGTCAAGTGCAGGTCAAGCGGTTCTCGACCACCAGCGCAGATATCCTGGTATAAGGGCTCTAAAAAGATGCCAAACGTGAGAGACAGCGCTTCGGGCGACGGCAACGCAACGATAAGCACCCTATCATTTATTCCGGCCATAGAGGACAACGGCAAATTCCTGTCGTGCAGAGCAGATAACGTGCAAATGTCTAACGACCAAATTGAAGACCAGAGGATATTAACCATTTATTGTTAGATTCATTTCTATATATCGAATGCCATTTATTATTATTACGGCAATAGTTTTGTTTTTTTTCTCCTCATTTATGATATACCGTTCCCTTCTGTTTGCCATCCCTTTTCTGGCACTAACACTACTGTTGGCCAACAAAAACGCACTAATCATTCATTTATATACCGAAAGAGATATCTTAGCCTTAATTCCCATTTTCTCCTTTCATTCCATTTCACTGATTATTCTTATTATTAGGTATTGTATCGAAAGCTTTGAAAAAATGATTGTTTTATGTAAAAAGTGTTCACTAACTTCACGTTGAGATTCATCCCAAAATCCAAACTTAGAATTTCTAATTCAATCCATTAATGCCTTTTTGTTTGCCTTTTTGTTTCTTGACTTTCAAATCCCATAATCCCTGACTTTTCATATGATTTTATATATTTTCAAATCAATGATTCCATTGTTTTCTGTGATAAGAATTGAGTCAAAAGATGTGTGAAAATCAATGTCTTTACTATTTATTAGCTATTAATGGGAATGTCTTTTCTTGTGTTTAATAACGTTAATGGTTGTGCAGATCTGCCTCAGTTGACACTAGCACTGGGCGCCAACATTGCTAATCAAATACGTGAAGGAAGCGATGTATACTTCGAGTGCACAATAGTGGCCAATCCGTGGGTCACTGACGTCGGATGGCTCTTCGAAGGACGTCCGCTCTATAGTGACACTTCTGCCGGAATTATTGTCAGCAATCAATCACTGGTATTGCAAAAAGTGAGACGAGAACACAGAGGAAGATACCAGTGCACTGCCATCAATGTCGAGGGACAGGCCAGTAGTAATAAGGAGTTCCTCAAAGTTAACTGTAAGTCGAGAGAACTCATTTCCACCAAAACTTTTTAATTAGTCTTTTAAAAAGTTGTAACGCTTTTCACTTAATTAGAGATTCATTAATTCATTGCAGACTTTAATTAAGTTTAGAATTTTGTTTGAATTCATCACATTTTGAAGACTCATAAAAAACATAACATAACTTAACTAGCATTGCATAACATAACATAACTAGCATATTTAATGCGAAATTGTGCTAATTTATCAAAATATATATTCGTTGAAATCATTGCTCATTAAATGGACATAAATTTAAATTTTTCATTTGATTGGAGTTTTCAACTTAAAATTTTACTGTCTTTTAACAGTCGCTCCCGTCTGCAAACCGGGTCAGACCATCATCTATGGCGTGGCCCGTAATGAGAGGGTCAACATTACTTGTGAAGTGGAGGCCGAGCCTCACAACGATATGTCATTTAAATGGATGTTCAATAACTCTTTGGACACATTCGAAGTGCGAACATTTGTGGTGAACGGTTCGCAGAGCACAGCCACTTATGTGCCTCAGAGCCGATCCAATTACGGAACACTGTTGTGTTGGGCGCAGAACAGTATCGGAAAACAGAAAGAGCCCTGTGCATTCAGCATTGTGGCAGCTGGTATGTATGCGCCCAACAAATCTTTGTTATATTATATTCTGTTTTTACTCCTTTCCTCTTAAATAAGTTTATTCCCACACAAAGTAAGTATTAATAGCCTGGGGTTACCAAGCTAACCAAGTTAGGCTTTAATAGACTGAGGGTTTGCACTTTTTTATTAAATCATTGCAAAAGAATTATTGCCTCAAATCATAGACACAAAAGTTTTTGTCAGAACTTTTGCACAGAATTCAATCGAATCGAATTGAATCGAATTGAATCTAGTTAAGATTTATTTCATCGCCAATTTATTCTGGTAATATTATGGATAGGTCTGGCGTTTGGGGTGGGTTTGGCGATGTTGGCAATAATTCCTAACATAAATAAGTTGATTAATTCGCTATTTGTTTCACTTATATTCAGTGAAACTGAATTTTATGGCAATTGAAGCGCTCAGTCCTCAGTCATAGGCTCTTAAGCGAAGACCAGTGTTTCGGATATTTATTGACCCGAAAATTCATTAATTGTATGTTTCGTATATTAAATATGATTCAGATATTTATTATGTGAATCATAATTAATTTTAATGGTCAACCCCTTCCCGTTCTGACCATAAATAATGGATAAATTATGCCATAGTTCTGGGCCTACACTTCATTCCGGAGTGTATTTTAATGTAAAACTGTATTATATGTAAAATAAAGTGTTTTTATGCGAAACTTTTTAATCTAAAGAGAAATTTTAATATTTTGTATTGTGTGCTGAGCACAGTGTCTGTGCTGAGCACCGGTACACAAGAATGTCAACACAGAATAATAACCCATTTGTGTCAGAAATGCGTGTTTTAGTCGTAAATAAACACAAAATGTTTGGAAATTAATAAAACTGATGATAACATTAGAGACGAAAAATAATTTTAATTTTGTTGATTGCACTCAAAAATAATTCTTAACCTTTCGCTCAAATTTAATCAAATTAAAAATCAAATTAGTTTTCATATATAAAGTATACAATTGTTTAAATAGCAAACAAACAGTTAGTTTCTCACAAACTATCAAATGATAATTGGGTTAAACGTCGAGAATATTCTGTGTTTTGTAGTATAAGTTGAGTCCAAAAGTTTTCTAATTTTGGGAACAAACCATTCAAATGATAATTGTTTTGTTCGTCAAATATATTCTGTGTTTGATATTTGAATCAATGCTACAAATGATATGATAATCATTGTTTGCCAAAAGAATTGAGGATTCAATTTGAGTGTCAATTCAAGTGATCCGTCAGAATATCACTGAATATTTGGCGAAACAAAACAAAAAAACAAATTTCAAATCACATTCTTATTCGTCGTTTATTTTTAGCTGATTTTAGCTATTTTTTAGTCTTTGTTTAAACTTTGACTCAAAAATATTTATTTTTCAAATCAAATACAGAGAAAAGAGAATAACAATCGACTGTCAATATATTCAGAAAATTCGAGACAAAAAATGTGTCAAATTTTTTATTTGCATCAAAATTGTGTTCAAATTCTTTATTCAATGTTTTGTTGTCTAACTTTAACTTCACTTTTATATACAAAATATATAAGAATTTTATTTATGATTTTCGTATTGAATATCTGTTTGACAGGTCCTCCAAATCCGGTTAATGACTGTTATGTGTCAAATGTGACTCTGACCACACTTGTGCTTCAGTGTCAGTCTGGAGATAATGGTGGACTGAGACAAATATTTCACCTACAAGTCTACAATAATGACAAACTGCAACTCCACACTAATTTGACAGCCTTTGAAATGCCTGTCTTTTTTGTCAAAGACCTGCCGCCGGCCACTAAATTCACACTTAATATATATGCCTCCAATGCTAAGGGAAGGAGTGATTCAATTGCTATTAATGCCGTCACCGCTCAGATGCCTGAAAGACACGCCAGAAAAGGTAAATATTTTGCAACTTTGCATACAATCATATTCACCAATCAATGCATAATTGCATTTCCAAACATATTATTCTGTGCTTTTTCCAGATTCTCTCTCCCTTTCCCTTAGCCTTTTGGCACAGACTCTCACTCACTGTTCATTAGTATTATTCGTTTTGATTCAAAATTGGATAAAAAATGTCACTTTTTGTTAACCGCAATACTTATACCAAAAGAAATTATTCTCTAATTCTTATATAATTATCGGTCTCTCTCTCTCTCTCTCTCTCTCTCTCTCTCTCTCTCTCTCTCTCTCTCATTCTCTCAAATTAGATCGATATTCGTTGAAGAGATAAATATTTTAATTAGGAATAAGTTTAATATTTGCTGTGTTTGAGAGGAAGTCTTGTTTTGTTTTTTGTTAGTTATCTAGAATTTGGCTCAAAGTTGTCATAAGGTTTGAGTCATTTGGCGACTGATTTTGAAGAGCTTTAATTCGATCCAAAAATAGAGAGTTTTTAAGCCCTTTCAGGTTAGAGCGTCAATTGAGCATGTTTATCATCTTATTACAGAATTGTCGGCCGCGTCTCAATTCAGTGCCCGCATTAAATTGACACACATTAATACCAGTGCTCATGCAAGTGCTCACTACTAGAGCTTACTCTACGAGCACATACTGCTCTTGGTAACTAATCAAATCGATTTTCAAACACTATTTGTGTAATGCCTTTCAGGACAGCACTTCTTTTCGACTAATTTTAATCGATTTGACGTTTCATTAATTAAATTTAATTAATATCTGAACAGAAAAAGGCTTTTTCTCAACATTTCAGTCGATATGTAAACAAATTAAAGAGAACTCCAATTGAAAGCAGTTTTTATTCTCTTATCTCAAAACTGGGTTTCAATTAAATCTGTTGTCATTTGAATAGTGAGTCATTTGAATCAAAAGATTAATAATAATTAGTCGACTAATTGGACAGACATTCAGACAATTTGTTAGAATTATGTTTGAGTTTTTAGACATTCATCTCAAAGAAAAACTAAATGTTGTTTTTTTCTTAACTTTAAATATATTTAGAGATAGGAATTGATTCAAAAGTGGAGTTTTCCTATTTTATAAACTAATACTATAAATAATGACCCAGGAGATTAATGCACTCAATTGAAGAATTTTGTTTTTGAGCCGGAATTCCGTGCCATCCCTTATACCATCCCTTATATGCAACCCGTATTGTTGTCGTGCAAAAGGCAACGACATCTGGAATGTCGAGGAATAAGAGCACAGAATAAGGAATTCATTTTCCGATAAGATTTGTTTGGTCTAAATGTGGGGCTAATTATCGTTTGTCTCTCCCTTTCTCTTCACTTATAGACGGCTCATCAGATGTGCCGCTCAGTCCTATAATTGGTGTTCTTATTGGAATTGTGGCCTCACTTGTGATCATTTGCTTGATTACAGTTTTTATAATTAGATATAAAGTGAATAGACATCAATTCAAAGGTAAGCATAAACGAGACATCAATTTTAGTTAATTACCTAAACATTACACCAATTAATTCAGAATTACATAAAATTAATATAAATTTTAATTATTATTATTATTATTAATAAATAAAAATAGCGAATGAAATATTGCTCTGAGTTTTGAGACTCAAATAACTCACAACTTATATATAAATTGACTTAAAGTCGACATCGAATCGGATTAATTTTTTTTGCTTTTCTTTAATATGTTTGATGAGAAATAGACTTTGCAAGATAGTAATCAAGAACCTTTTATTACTATGAGCAGAAATTGAAAGCCATTTATCCAATACATTCATTTCATAACTAATTTGAATCATTTTTCAAACAATTTTTCTTTCGCTGAACAGAAGAAACAGAACTGAATTCAAAGTAAGTAATGAATTGTTGGCCAAAATTGTTGTCACTTTATGTTAGACTCACTTAAAGTGTTTTTTCAAATTTGATTTCAGATGTGTGTCAGGTCTGGACAACAAAGAAAAAGATAACACCAGTCATATGAACCTTATTTACGACAAATCAGACACTTTCGGTTAGTTTCGCCACTAATCTAAGCGCTCAGACATTGGTCTGACATCACTTTAGCCAAAACAGAACCGACAATAAGTGTTTTCTTTCACTTTCTTTGTGTAGGCTTTACAGACATCTCAGGGTTGGACGGGAAGTACTCCAATGCTGTCGATAATGAGATCTCCAATACTTGTCAATTGTTGACCGATCATCAGTCGGCTTATATGCCCGCAGTCTTATATAAGGTCTGTCCAATGGTCTGTCCAATTACACCATCAAAAGTCAATACCAGTTCCAATTAAACTCAAATTGCAAACAATACATGACCTCTACCTTACCTTTAAGTCTACTCCTAATAAGTCTCTTTTAATGAACGCTTTTTTAACATTCTTTGCCGATCAAAATTGTTGACTAGATATATGAGCAAGGTAGTCCTCTATAACCCAGAATATTCTTCTTTGAAAATCAGAAATAGAATTATTAGAAAATTCTTTTGACATTAATTATAGTTATTGTCATTAATTATTAATCAGAATTAAGGGAACAACACATCCGATTGAATGAAGTTTTTGCTTCAAATAATTTATTGACTTCAATATCGTAGAGCTTAGGAGTGGGTTCAGCGGATAACACCCAACACTTCAATGGAGAACATAATTAATTAATAAAATATTGACCTCAAAGGGCGTTAGACTATGAATTAGGTTAGAAAATGAACGTTCAATTAATCGATGAACAAAATTATCATAAATTTTGATCAAAATTATGACAAATCTATTTTCATATTAATTATTGTTTGATTCGATTCGAGAATATTCTTGTTTTTCAAGTGAATAATATTAAGAATGAAACCCAAATCAAAGGACTGGTTGTTTGTAATCAAAATCATATTTGGTTTGAAATCAATACTGACTTTTGTTCATCTGATCTGTTAATGCAGGGCAGAGGACCTGACATAACATATGCCGAGCTGTCAATTATGTGTCCGATAGTTAAGGCAAACAATGAACGGCTAATCGCGTGTCGATCTCAGCATCAATTAAATAGCACTCAATACGCGCTAATTGAAGGCGAGGCCACTCGTGTCCGCTGCAGTCCATCCATTAGTTCACATCATTCCATACCTGACGGCTGTTCCGAATCCGAAGTGACTTTAGAAACACCGCTCGTTAATAGTGTTAGACATAAGTTCTATACACATGAGGTCTGTCCGCGCAAAACAATTATATTCTCGGATTTCAATTAAACTAATAGTATGTCTGAAAAATTAATTTCTTTTCTTTTTTTGTCTCATTTCTTATTTAGGTCTCCAATCCTGGCATTAATCAGACCATTAATAGCGCCACTCATGTCTGAAGACTACCAACACTTTAGTCAATGTTTTCGTTTGTTGTGAACAACAATTCATATTCGGATCGATTCCAATGTTTTCATCCAATAATTCAATTCAATTAAACATTAAATGCAAAAACTTAACCGAAGAATCAGAGGAATAGGAACCGGTGATCACATCAACGACTTGAGTGAATATGAGTTCTAAAGGAATGTGTAATTCAACTGAAATTTTATTTAATATTTTTGATTAATTATAAAATAAATACAATTCTTGTAAATAATATATTATATGATATATTAGGAAAACTTTGATATAATTATCATAAATATTATAATATCGATGACAACAGAATATTCTTCATCTAATGTAAGAATATTCTGGGTTTTGGGGATTCTGTGATATTTTGATTATGATTTTGGATAACATAACACACAAAACAAATATTTAAATTCAATCATAAACTGTGATATAATTATATTTGAAAATACATTACTATTATTATTGATATACTGATCATTGTTTAAGTACTTAAACACTATTTCATTGGAAATGAAAAATACTGTAAAAAACTTTATTCCGATTCTTGTTTTTCTCAGTCTTTTGCTTCACTTGTTTTTTGTATCGATATTTTAAAATTGAATAAAAAAAGAATTGATTTCAATTGAAGAGCGAAAAGCAATTCAATTATTTTCTTTTGATTTATTTTATTTAATCAATAGTTGGCTCACAAATCAATAACTTTAATATTGTATTCAATTCTTTTCTCTCACTTTTTCTTTTAACAGTTTTGGTGATCGAAAAAAAATATAATCAATTCTTACAGTTATTTCTCATATAAGAGGAGAAGAGAATAATATTTCTTAACTTTTTATTATTTTCTTTTTCTGTTCTGATCTCTAATTGAGAGCAACACTTCTGAGACATAAATATCTGTCAAAAATATCCATTTGTGGATATCTGTCAGCTATTATTCCCTATAATTACGGCCAAAAACTTTTCGTTTCGGATATAATTCTATACTTAGTTTTCTTTTTGTCAATTTTGGTGAAAAACTTTTATATTAAATAAATTAATTTATTTCTCATCAATAAATGCTTTGATTTTATTGCAACACTTCTAAATGATCGATGAATAGCCTAGTACACATTTTACACCTAGTACACATTTTACACCTAGTGCACATTTTTATTCGACAACTCATATATCAAATTTAGAATTAATTGAAACATTGAACAGGAATTCAATTACTTTTCCCTTTTTTCCGTCTGAAAAGTAAATTTCAGTGTTAACCAAGTTATTAATTTTTAATGATAAATATATACAAGCTTATTTTTGCTATAAAAATATCATTTCAATTCTGAATCATTACTTCATTTTACTTACATATGAAATGTTTGCATAATTCCCACGCATTTGATTATTAAGTGCTCATGTTACTTCAATCATTCATAATTTAGTCTAGTCAATTTTTTTGTGGTAATTGATTTTGGTGATTCAATTTACTCTTATTTGTGTCAACTTTAACTAGCTCAAATCTGTGAGAATTAAAGTAACGAATTTATTTCATTAGACATCTATTTTTGAGATTAACAATCAAATTGATTGCCTTAATGGTTGCAAACAATTGTGATTGGTAATTTATGGTCATTACCAGACCCAAATTGTATACACTTCATTTGACCATGTCCATTTGTTAAGAGCTTCACATAAAGGGTTTGGAAATTGAGTCGATTTTATTGAGAATTTCTAAACTTTTTTACAGACTCTCAATAAAAGTCGCGAGCAATCAATCATTTGAAAAGTATATCACTTTTTGCGTTAATCTCATTATCTCTTTGAAAATCAATAATTTCGACACAATTTCTGATTGAATTTTAAGATAATCTTTAGACTAAAATCCGTTTTTGATGAACAATAATTCAGTTGAACGGAACGATAGTCTTCAGCGGAAAGCCGTTTCCATCTCTTGGCATAACATTCAAGTATTCGGCAAAAAACCGAAAATGTTTTATGAATGCACTAAAAGAGCTGAACCCTCAGAAGAGATAATAAGGAAAGGTATCCATCGATCAAATGATTATCTTATAAATGAATAATTAGAGTAATAATCATTCACTTCTAGTTTCGGGTGAAGTGAAAGCCGGACAGTTGTTGGCAATTATGGGCGCCAGGTTTGAGACATGAGATAATCAGATGCTTTTGTATCTAATCTTTTGGTTTTCAGTGGCGCCGGAAAGACAACACTTTTGAATGTATTGACGGCCAGAAACCTATCGGATCTGATAGTCAAAGGCGTTGTCAAATTGAATAGACGGGTGGCCGACGTTCGCACAATAACTTCAGTTTCGGCTTATGTCCAGCAGACAGACATATTCATACCAACGATGACAGTTAGGGAACAGCTCACCTTCAGTGTAATCAAATCTTTAAATTTTGAGACAATTTTAAAAATTAACGGTTTTTGTGATTCAGGCGTTTCTCAGAATGAATAGAAAGTTTACTAAAGAGGAGAGGATTGAAAGAGTCAATCAAATTCTCACTGATGTAAGACTTTTATTTAGCCAACTATACAACCCTTTCCATTGTATTACAGTTCGGTTTATTGAAATGTGCTGACACTGAAATAGGGGATCCCACTTCTTTTAAAGGTATATCCGGAGGTGAGTCCAAACGACTTGCTTTAGCTTCAGAAATGTTTGCCGACCCGTCCATTATGTTTTGGTCAGTCCTTTCTTTTTTTTATGCTTTCAAATAAACTAATCCTCTCTTTAAGTGATGAGCCGACGAGTGGTTTGGACTCATTTATGGCTGAAAATGTCGTCCAAATATTGAAGAGGATGTCAATCGAGGGCCGGACTATAATCTGTACAATACATCAGCCGTCGTCTCAAGTGTTTCGACTCTTTGAACAGTTGTTACTTATGGCCGACGGAAGGGTCGCATATATGGGATCAATCGGTAAATCCCTTTCAAAAACTTTTCAAATATGATTTAATAACAAAACCAATGTCTTAACAGACAATGCGTTCACTTTCTTCAGTTCACTCGGATTTGTAATCTAATCGTAATTATAATTGAATCAAATTTCTAATACTTTGTGTTAAACTTAGGTCTGTCCCTTAAATTACAATCCGTGCGATTTCTATATCGAAAAGATCGGTAAATACTCATTTGTGTTAAAGTATTCGAAACAAGACTTTAATTGTTGTCCACTTTTGTAGCGCCCGTTCCCGGAAAGGAAGCCGAGAGTAAAGAGAAAATCAGAGTAATTACTGTTTCTCTCAATTGATTTGATTTACATTAAAACCTATTATTTGTGACAAAAAGAATTTCTGCGATCAGTATATGTTCTCTGATTTCGGACAACACATGAAATCACTTATTAGAGACGAAAGGGAGGACTCATTCAAAGAGAAGAGTAAGAAATGTACGACTTTTGATTCCAAATACAAAGTCAGTTGTTATCGACAATTTACAAACGTCTACTGGCGGTCATTCCTCACATCATATCGGGAGCCAATCATTAGTAGAATACGACTCATCCAAGCATTGGTAATATCCTATTAATCATCCAATGGATTCAGTGATGGTTTTCCCTTAATTTAGATCATTGCCATCACTCTGGGTATAGCCTATTGGCAGCAGAAGATTAACCAGAGTGGCATTAGGAACATTAACGGAGCCCTCTTTCTATTGATAACAAACATGACTTTTCAAAACTCTTTGGCTGTCGTTAATGTAAACCCAATTCACTTCTGTTTTATTAATTAAACTATTTTTCTTCTTTGAAGACATTTTGTGCAGAACTACCACTTTATTACCGGGAACACCATAACGGTATGTATAGAGTGGACGTCTATTTCTTATCCAAAATGTTTGCAGAGGTATGTCATCCACT
Organism: Chamobates pusillus; assembly: GCA_034699945.1. Classification (NCBI taxonomy): domain Eukaryota; kingdom Metazoa; phylum Arthropoda; class Arachnida; order Sarcoptiformes; family Chamobatidae; genus Chamobates; species Chamobates pusillus. The sequence goes on from JAQGCQ010000515.1 coordinate 12,734, forward strand.
TTTGAAGGGTTACGACATTTAATTTTCTGGTCAATAGTTACCGGTTTTCACTGCAATTCCAATAATATTTGTGTCGACCTATTATTTTATGGTTGGGTTCAATGAGGATTTCGACCGCTTCCTCATAACTAATCTGATCGGAGTCCTTATAACCCAATGTGCCGTTTCTTTCGGTAAATCACTTAATATTCAAGTGTTTGAAGTTTGTATTAAAGTTTTAAAAACAATTGTCTTTCAAAGGATATCTAATGTCATGTGTGAGCTCTTCTGCAACTATGGCCGCATCTTTGGGTCCGCCACTTCTCATACCACTCGTACTGTTCGGCGGTTTCTTTATTGGAAACGAGTAAAACGATTGAAAATCACGTTTTATGTTCTAAAGTTTAGAATCTAAACATTTGTTTGAAATTTCAGTACAATTCCCGGTCCCTTAGTTTGGATTAAATACATTTCTTGGTATTATTACGGCTTTGAAGCTCTAATAATCAATCAATGGAAAGGTTTGAAAATTTCGTGTGATACCCCTACAGGAACCCCTCCCACAGTGTCCTCTAATTCGAGTAATCCGTCAAATCATTGCCGCTTTAATACTGGCGAAGAAGTAATAAAAGAATTGGATTTCTCAGAGAATAACTTAATTCGAGACATTTATATGTTAATAGTATTGGTTATTGTCATCAGAATTCTTGCTTTCATTGCATTATATCTCAAATCAAGAAAAAGATAAAAATATAGAAATAAATTATATCTGTTTTTCTTAATAAAAATCTTAAACTAAACAACTGAATGAGTTCTTGTAAAATTGATCAAGGACAAAATTCTGACTAATCACAGAACTTTAATCCTAATTGATACCGTATTTATTCGAATATAAGCCGCACCCATGTATAAGCCGCACAACAGATATCTGGACTCAACATACTTTTAC
>JAQGCQ010000516.1:0-13659 GCA_034699945.1 Chamobates pusillus
TTTTGGTTGAGCACAGAATATGTTTAATTAAATAATTGTTGAATAACAGAACGAACGATACATTTGAAAGTCTATACGAAATGTTTTCTTTGAGAGAAAAATATTTATTAATTGTTAATTGAAATGAAATGTATTTTTTGCCGAAAGAGAGATAAAAGCAATTTATTAAGAAATGTGAGAAACAGTTGACACGAATATACATTATTTTAGTGCCGCTCTTACGTAACGGTCGGTGCCTTAAAAAAGTATTTTTCCTTTCGGTTTAGGCATCGGTTGAGCAGAGAATATAATCTACTGTTATATACAATAAAATCCAAATAATATTTGTTTTAAAATACAACAGTTATTGACGAAAATCTATAAGTTTTTGGTTTCTTTATATACATTTATAAATATATTCAAAGATTACTATTAATTCGAAACTTTTATTTTACTGTTTTATAAATTCATTTAATGTCTAAACTTCTAGTCATTTGGTTATAAACATTACAACAGATATGTTGAGACATATTAAGAGAAAATACTTCTTAAAACTCATGTTATTATTGAACTCATAATTTATTATTCAAAATAAATATATAAATATATCGACAAAAAATATATACAAAAAAATTCAACTTTTTTGATCATTAATGAAAAACATCAGAAAAAACTGTTTTATCACAAAAAATACCAAAAAAGTCATAAAATTCAATTCAAAATTATTACATAACTATTGATATAATTATGAAATACTTTTTTGTATGGATTTTATTGATCGATATGTCTATGAAATGATTTATATTGTCGTTGAACTGTTTGACTTTGGATCAGTTGTTAACAGGAATGACCATGATCTCTCTTCTTATTGATTTGCGCCTGGTTATTTGTTGGTTATTTGTGCAAGTTAATTGTGTGAATTTAACCAGGTGCTATTCAATAAATAAACAATTAACAAATCTAAAAATAGTTATTGTTTGCAACAAACAAGCTAGTTTAAATAGGTTAAACATAGAGAGCATGGTCATCTCTGTTAATAACAATTTAAATTATTGATCGAATTTTATTGAATTTTTGTTCAGATTTTTATTCAAAACTTATTTTTTAAAAAAGTTTTGAAAAAGAATTGAAATTCAAGGATGAGTTCAAAAATCGATTAAAAATCAGTTCAATTCTTATTTCTAAGAATCAATTGACTCAATATTTCCGTTTTTTTTGTGAACAAAATGCGAATTCTATTGAATTTATTATTTTGTTTTGATTTCCAAATGAGTAAACATAAGTGAAATGGAAATGTTGTCAAAAATAATAAATTCAATTCTGAGTCAAACAGTCTTTTTTGGCCCAAACTTTAAGTGTTTTGTCATTTATTTGGTCTAATGATTACATTAACTTCTATTGAGTTCATCTTTATTTTTATTATTTCGTATTTCGCTGTAAATATAAATTATTATTAAAAAAAGGCGAAAATAATGTCTTATTTTGCGATCAATTTATTATTTACTTGAGCTCTCATTTTGCTTGGTTTGATCATGTTCAATTATCAGATGGCGTATCCATCCCTAAGGTAAGCTTGCTACTCGATTATGACAGTGATTAATCGTCATCTTGATGAGATGAGCACATTTATTCAGACATCAAATGGAATTTAAAATTTGCTAAATATTATGATCTTGGTGGAGAATCAGCTGCCTCTTTTTTAAATAATCAACTAGATAATTATTCGAAAACAGCTGCTTGTTTGAACAAGGTAAGAAAGGAAGTCTAAAAACTTTGCTAATTTAATCCTGGAATAAATTATTTGGTTGAATATAAGCTACTATACAATTATCAAGGTAATTATTATTTAACTCTTCAACACTTTCAATCATTTCAATAATTGGATTCAATTATAAATTTTGAGACAATTTTAATCAATTATTATATTTTATTTTACAATTGAAGTCAAAATTAAAAACTTCTATTATTTTTGTGCAATAGTTTACGAACAGTTTGAATATAATTAACCTAGAATAGTTTCTGTATAACTTTTTAGTACAATAAATACAGCGAAGAAATATTCAAAACAAGTGATAAATTGGAATATTATTCATAATTTTCATTTTTTTTTATAAAACTAAAAGATATTAAAAAGTATGATGGATGATCTTGCTAATACGGATGATGATTTTAGATGAGCAAGCTTCTATATTACAAATTTTATTAACAATGACAGTTATCCAAATGTCTAATCGATTATCAATTGAAGCACTCCTTCCCCAAAGCTATTCTCTTTGAATTTTAAATCGATTGTTTACCACTTTCCTCCACCCGGTCCTCCGCTCTGGTAACTGCCCAACACAAAAAAATTGTTTAATAATTTATCATGGTCAGTTTAAGAATCATTATTTACGTATAAGATCCTCCATGTCCTTTGCCATGGTCGTCTGCGTTATAGGAGGCGTCTGCCGCCTCGTGTGAGATAACTCCCGGTTCATTCGACTTGATTTTGGCTCTGAATTAAGAAATCGATTATTCAATAAACGCTTCATATATTTGAAGGGCTGATGTTTTTTGTCTGTTACCGGAATCCTTTTTTGTCGGCCCACTGTTCCACAAAAATATACAAATATTGGAAAAATGATTATTCGAGTCATTAATCAATTGTAAGCAAAACATACGTATTCTACGATTCTGTGTCTGCCGTCGGTATCGGACAGACTGTATGAGCCCTCCTATCAATCATCAGCCAAATTGAGTATTCAGTATAAATTCAATGGTATTTATAATCGAAAAAAGTACCTTGTTGCCATATGCGTCGCCAGACTCCTTTCGTGAATTGGTGGCACCATGGGGATCTTTTATTTGATATCCGAATGCATAGTTACCATGATCCTGGTAATATTAGCTCGTTAATTCAATAATTACAATAATAATAGCAATGGTTTAACATTACATCTTGCTTTCTGAATGAGTTAGATGATCCACCTCCTTTCCATCCGCCACCGAATACCAGTGCAAACAGAAATGGCAAGAATATTATTCCGGTCTTCAATTGAAATAAAGGGAATCAATAATAATAATAATAATCAGTGAAATTGACTGCATATCCATAAAGGGATTGGTTTTCACCTTAAAAGCGAACATTTTTTTAGTATAAAACTCCGAAAGTGTTGTGTTTTTGACTGAAACTCGAAAAAAAATTGTCGATTTAGTCAATCGTTTTTTGCTTTTATATGTAAAAACTATTCGACAAAAAGCGTTCATTTTTTAGGAGGAGTTTAGATATTCATTAGAATAAATGTTTTGAAAAGAAAAGGCTTTCTTTGAAAAAATGATAATTTATTATCTAAATTGAAATCCGATAGATTTTAGAGCAAAACAAAAGGTTTAAAACATTAAAAATAATACCTCCCATACGCTAATTGGTATCAGTCTATCGGTAAACACAAATAGTTTCTTATTCTGAGCCCAAAAACTTTCTCCCAATATATTCAGATTATGGATAAAATAGTTTTTGTTTCGTATAATTACGTTAACACTTATGTTAATTAGCTTTGAAAGTCATTAAGACGTGAACAGACTCTCTCTCTCTCTCTCTCTCTCTCTCTCTCTCTCTCTCTCTCTCGCACCCTCTCCCTCTCCTAACTAACTAAAGAGAGCGTGAATTAAGCCATTTTTAAGAGTGATATGTTATTTAAGTTTTAGGGAAAGACAAGTTCAACATCGATGAGGAAGTGTTTGTCTTTCGTTTTCTTTTTATTGCTTCGCTTTCTTAAGTCAAACCAATAGAGCGTTAAAATCGATATTTAACTCTATATTAATTTATTTTGATAATTGTCGGCTCCGCTAATTGATAGGCCTGGGATAGATCACTGCAGTTTTGCTTTTTTTTGCTAAGAATATATTAATCTATTTATTAACTGTATATTATAATTAATCATTTACTGTGCTTGCTCCATTGGCTTTTCTCATTTTGTTTTTTTCCGAACAAAATTTGTGTCTTTTTATTCAATTTTTGTCAATTAGTCTGGAATTCAAGAAGTCGTGACCTAGGTTAAATGCAATTATTTGCTTTTTTGGCACTAATTCGATCTATTATTGATTATTGACAGGCAAGCTGAAGGATTAAGCAAGACTCTTTTATAAATAATTTCAATTGTTATTAACATTGTCTTTTGCTAAACAATTTGTCTTACAATCAGAAAAATAATAGTAATTTAGATGTTAATTAATTAAACAAGGTAATTAATTAATAATAACAATCAATCAAGAATTAACAATTATAACAATTAGTTCGCTTTTCAAATAGATATTTGATCCGGAACCTATAAAATCTTGGAGGAATAGTTTTGTTTTGTCAATCAATTTACATAAGTATTACATTATTTTTATGATAAAATTATTTGAGAGAAAACAATAAACAAAATGTTTTCTTAGTTTTATTTTATTATAATTTCATTTTTTGGTTTCAATCATTTAAATGATTATTTATTTTAATGTATTTTTTTTTATTAATTCAAAATATAATATCTGTTGAAATCACTTCTTATTTGAGCCCCAATTTTGAGTGAAATTAACAGATATTTTAATTTTGTTTCTCAACGGAGTTATTGATTAAAATATAAATACAATTAATATTTTATTTTACATTTGTTTTATGTGTTTTGAAAACGAGTCAATCGGTTTTGACGCTAATTTTCAGCGCCTTTTAGTTTTTGATAATATTTTACAAGTTTATTATGATATTTAACATGAAATTAATGAACTTGTTTTACATTTACGATCGTTTATGTAATAATCTTGTCGTTTGATAGCAATCGAAGTCAATAAACATTTAATAAAAATGAAGAAAAGTTAACGAGCAAAGCAATTAATTTAATTGATCTTGATGATTTATGAATAATGAGCACGGTATCGCAAAAATGAGCAGAGTCAATTTGAGAGTCAATTTGATTTATTTTCTCTAAAATATATAATCGAATTAAAAGATAGATTTGGAAAACTTTTTCTCAAAATTAAATCCTAGATTAATATAAATTGCCAAGCTTATTTTCTTATATTTTTCCAGTGGGATATGCTTTTCATGACGTCTATTAATCAGTTTTCAATTACCAAGATCATTTATTTCTATGATATGTGGAGTTAATTTTGGTCTAAAATACGTTTTTAATCCAATTAAATGTGATTTTTTTTTACTAAAACTTTTTTTCTTGTTTTCAAAACTCATTTCAAAGTCTGTTCGTCTGTTCGGGTGTTCTCTGTTTCAGGAGATGTTTTGTCGGCAATAAATTGAATTCTTGCGGTTTTGTATCCATTATCAGGAAATTAAGTCTATTTTATTTTCTAAAATCAAAAACAAGAATTCAGAGCAAAATGTGATCCAAAATAATATTTAGAGGAAAGAGAAATTTCTTTGAAATGTTTCCTTTGCCCAAGAACAGTTTATTTCTTAGAAGTGTTTTTCTCAAATACTTGATCTCAGTTTTAAATAGTTTTAAAGTAATATATATTTTTCAATACTTAAAAGTGAGTGACATTTATGGAGTGCTCTTTTGATTGAAGTCTCGATTCAATTGATGTCAAAATCGTATCAAATGAAAAACCGTTGGGTTTTTAAAAAACGACTCCGAAGTGTATCCACTCTTTAATAAATGACTTTTACTCTGGACTTTATAAATTGAAATCATATGGAAAGTGAGCTAGCTCAATATATCACATATTTTCTGATGCAAAACCCATTTTAATGGAAGCCATTTCTATATAGCCATAAGTGAAAGACCTTTCAGACAAATCGTTTAAATTTTGAATTCATGAGAATATTCTGTAAATTTCAAGTAATTTCAGGGCTCGTCGTAGTATTAGACGCAACCCCTCTCCACACCAGAGGATATTTGTTTCAAATGCAGAGCATTGCGTTCTCGGCATTTGTTAGGTTAGAGCTGAAGAAAATCACATAAATTTTGAAAACTCTGAACTCTTTTGAGTGTTCCGTTCAAAGGAAAAAATTTTCAAAGAAATCCCTCCGGAGTTTTGCCAGAAATCAATGCCTTTTGTTTAAACAATTGGCTCTAATGTATCGTTTTTTGTTAACAATACTGAAAAAATCGGTTGAGGAACAAAAGGAGCAGGCAATTTGATTAGCTAATTGAAAAGTTCACTCAATTGAATTGAAAACCGTTTTTAGAAAATTTTAAAAATAATTTCTAAACTCATATATAACTCATATATAACTCATAGAATACTCATATTTGGCGTTTCACTCGACTCGCTTTGCGACACAATATACCGCTTTTGATGACATAGATTAGTTTGGAGACTAATACCTGCCTTGGTTATTTGATTTTCACTCAAATAAACAAAATTTATTTGCTTTCGACCCAAAGTTAACGGAAAACATTTGTTTTGGAAAAAATAATGAATTCAAAAATAATTTGCATTTTAATTATGGATTAAATTTTCTGATGCGATGATTATCACAAAACAACAAACATTTAAATGACTTTTTCGAAGACATCAGTAGTCATACTCTGACGGGTGATTTGGGCTGAGATCTGTAGGCTTTCTTTCCGGACAACATCTTCTTGAATGCTGTCCTGAAGTCTGGACTGAAAATTGTGTCTAAAATTTAAGAGAAGAGTCAGTAAAATATTGATTACATTTTTTTCAGTGCGAGAGAGAAAGAAAGAGAGATAGAGAGAGAGAGAGAGAGAGAGAGAGAGAGAGAGAGAGTCAAATAGTATAGAATACTTACAAACAATAGGATTGACACAACTGTTTATATAACCCAACCATAAAAAAATGTTAAGAACTATGTTTGGAAGATCGTCACGACATGACTCACAAAGAGGTAACAATAGAGCGACGATGAAGAATGGCAGCCAACAAATCACAAATAATCCTGCAATTAATACAAAATCCGGTCAAATAGGTTTTCATCCGACAAATGTGTGGATAACTTCTTTGTTAACAATGTTTTGGAGAAACGCATCGATATTTCAACACTTATTTTCAATTTTCATTATTTTATTTTTTTGATAGCCTGTCATCATATGGCCAAGATAGTTTAATCCTGGCTATTATTCATCATGAAAACTCATCTAAAACCTAATATAAATTGAAATATGACCAGGATTAAGCAACAAAATGGGAGAATTTCTCATTGAAATTCTAGTCCTCAGTGGACCCATACTGTTAATGATATTGATAATATTACCATGATACATGTATCTATGGTGAAACATAAAATCAAAACCAAATACTAGTTGTTTGTGAATCCAGACACAAGTGAATGAAGACAATCTGAGCTGAGAATACCTCTCCCACACAATTCCTATTGAATAAGTTTCTAATTAAGTTTTCGGAAATGAATTGCATTTGATTTATACAAAAAGTTCCCAAAATTAAAGAATAAAAACAAGTATCATATTCGTGGTCATATTCGTGGTCATATTCGTGGTCATATTCGTGGTCATATTATGGTCATATTGGTTGTCATCATTGATTAAAAAAAAATTAAGATAAAAATGAAACTCAAATGAAATTCTTTACTCAAACAAACCCGCATTTCGTGATATTCGGTGGAAATAAATGTTTGAACTGACCTCGACTTTAACTCTCATCAAAGGATATATAGTTTTTTTGTTTCATTCATTCTATCGATTATTTTGAGCTCAACTCAACTCTTATATTAAATATGGTATAGCTTTGAGTCAATACAGTGTTTGACATTCGGTTTGAGATAATTATTTGTGAAAACAAGTGTGTAGTCTATGTTTGTGGTCAGAGGAGAGGGTAAATGCAATTTTGTGGTCACCGGTAATGATTGCTAATGTTTTGGCTGCTTTTCGTTCTCTTTTGGCTTCGATGGACTCTCGCGGATGGGCGCGCTTTTTGCAAAGTGGGTCCACTTTGGAGCCGTCCTTCTCCACTGTGACACTCAGGCCGTTGTTGTTAGTGGTGGCCGTTGTTGTCGTCGTTGTTGTGTTTGTTGTATTTGTGGTGGTTTTGTCCGGACTGGCGTTTGGCGATGACGTGGATACTTCACTGGAAAAGTTTGTCACTAGTTCATTTGTTGAAGGCACTGCTAAGCTTTTAGTTGAACCAGATGTCTTCCTAAGCGCCAACACCACTTTATTGCCTGGTTTTCGTCTGATTCGTTTTCTGGCCACCTGTAATCATAATCATGCACAAACATGATTAATACCTAATTATTAGCAAACAGTTATCAAGCACCACTTATTACATATCAAGTATTAGCAAGATTATTGTGATTATTGTGATTATAGTATAAGAGCTCTATATTTAGATCTCTGATCGAAAATATTAATTATTATTATAATTGGAAATATTAGAGTCTAATAATTAGACCATGTTCACATTGATCACTACTCTTATGATTATGATTTTGGATAATTGCAAGATTATTGAATTACTTGACATTTAGTTGAGATAAAAGTGTATTATTATTACTATAATATGGACTTAACTAACATAGAATTGCATTCATTATATTTAATGTGATTCTGAATGTCATCCAAAGTGAAGACTATATAACAATAATTCATTTGCGTTCCCAACGGACGGGACGACAACTCAATCAATAGTCACAGAGAACAGGAATTTCAGTACAGAATATGAGAGCTCACAATCTTAGACTATGTTAGCTTAACTTAACCTAGACTCAATTCTCTACAATTGAGGAGAGATAGATAGAGAGCTCGTTTCTTCCACGTTAACGACTATCCTATTAAAGTTTAGTTTAAATTTTTTTCCTCAGAAAAAAAGGAATTTCGATAACGATTTGATTCACATTTTTTTTCAATCAGAGAAAAGAATGTCTTATTATTATTCTCTTATTAGTGATAAACTGAAAAACTGGGTTCGCTTTTCATATAATACTTTGCGTACAGATTATAATTAAATGGTTAGCAACAGAACAGCACAGAACTGATTCCAACTATTTTTTTTGGCTCTTTTCTGCTCTCCGGTAATAATCCCTAAAAATGATGGAAATCGCTTCTAATCAGCACAGAATTTGTCATTAAATTACTATAATATCGACTTTCTCGGTGATGTCCAAGGTTCATTATATTTGTGGGATTTATGAGCCAACTTTAATCTACCATGATCAGACATTACACAACTTATAGAAGGGCTGATCGAAAAACTACTGTACTTTGATTGCAATTCTCATTTCTGAGTATCAGTTATTATCCCTTTCCTGACCATCACTGATATCCATAATGAAAATAATACTAAGAAGAGGAACAGAATAACATTTTATGAGTAGTTGTTTGCATTCAATTTATGTCCACTAATACTAAGCCAACGAATTATAGTTTCGTTTTTCTGACTAAAAACGTCTGATTTTTGTCTATTTATTTGAGTAATCATTACTTCGGATCAAAAAGGAAAGGAATAAAACAGTAATATTAGTAATAATTAGGACAGGAGTCGATACCTGAAATATACGCCAATAGAGGACAAGTATGAGAGCCAACGGAACATAGAATGTGGCGAATGTGGCGAACACCTGATAGGACACGTCTTGTGATATAAGGCATGACTTTTCGATTTCTATTCGTCGAAAAAAGTCCGGATCCTTCCAACCCAACACCGGTGCAAATGACACGATACCGGCCACCGCCCAAATGCCAAAGATCATTGTACCGATGCGACGGGCGTTCCGATTGTGTATGTAATCGACGTTAGTTACGGCCCAATACCTGTCCTAAAATTGAAAACACAATTCATTGAATTAGTGTTTCCATCAAATTATTGTCACTTTGAATGACTGACCACTGCAATGGCCAACAGGTGTAGAATACTAGCCGTACAGCACAACACATCGGCTATTGTCCAGACGTCGCACAGACCGGCGCCTAAATTCCACTGACCAGACACCACATATACCGCTCCCAAAGGCATGACAAGACAGGCGACCATAAGGTCGGCCACAGCCAATGAAAAGACGAGATAATTGCCGACAGCCTTCAGATTTCTTTCAATAAGAATGGCTGCGATAACGAATACATTGCCGATAACTGTGCACAGGGTCACTATACCTAATAGGGTCCCGAATATCACTGTAATCACCAGTGTTTTAGAGTCTTCATAAAAATAGTCGACCGTTTGGTTTCCATATAAGGTGTTGGTGTCGTTGACCAACTCCTCGCCAGAACTCTCCATAACTGACCAACAGGTCTGGCACTGACTCTATGAGTATTTCATATAATTATGTAATGTTTGTACTGACACTCCATTACGGCGTTCGTCATATCTCCGGAGAGACACTCATATATGAGTCAAATAGAGATTTGAGATATTAGTGAAGAAATAGCGAAGACTTAGAGAAGTGTTGATGAGATGCGCGTCCAATACATTACTCAAACCATTTTCCACTCTTATTATTATCTGCATTAAAGGTAATTCCGTCTGCGATGAACCCACACTTTGAACAGTCCTTCTCTATGTCATTAGAAGACACCGACCCATACCTGAAATTAATTAATCAGAAAGAAAGACATTTAACATTCCATTGATTTCTTTGTTTAAGAAAATGAAAAAAAAAACAATTCAAAGGAAAAACAATTTATTTGAATGTTTTGCCGAAATTGAATGCAATCCTATCCTCGAAAAAGAATAACAAATGCATTCACTTCTGAATAATTGAAATCACTGTCTGTTTGGGAAAAAACTTTGCTTTTATCGGATCAGTCTTTTGAAAATCATTAAATGATTATGTTCCTGTTGAAATAAATTGCACGATGATAAAATATTCATGCTAAATCTCTGATTTAAATTGAATTGTGAGATACATATAACTTGTTCTTAAGATACAGTCGAACCTAACATTTTGTTTAAAAGCTTAATGTTTACGATTAAATTCAAAGCATTTTTTACACATCAGTATTCTCTAAACAAGAATAAATTGAACGTTTCAAGATTGAACTTGATAACAATTGGTATTGTGTTTACAATTGATACCAATTAGAGTGTGAGCACTCACTTAACACAACACTAATTGCGGTTAATTTACAATTAATTAATACGTGAATTGTGTGAAACAATTATAAATAAAACAGTTAAGGGATGTGTTGTGTTATACAACAACTTTGACAATTCACTGTCACTTGGGTAGTATTAAAAGTATTAAGCTCTTTTTTGCAATTTTTCAAACAAATCAATAATTTAATTAGAATTTCGCTAATTCTTTTTTTTTAAAGATGATGTCCAAGGTATTATCTTTTAACTGGAAATATCTAGCTGGAAATATTTTGCAACGAAAGCGGAAAAATGTCTTAATGAAAGTCTTGTCTTTTCCTGGTCTTAATGAACGGTATTATTGGAGGGATTGACACAAACAACAAATATTTCGGACAAATATTTAGTCGAATTGAGAAAAAACAAAAAGTTTTGTTTTCTCAAAGACTTTGGGTTCAGATCTTTGGATTTAACTGTCTTTCGCTGAATAGATATCTCAGAAGAAGAAGTTTTTTTTGTGGTTTTTATGATCTATTCTTAATTCTCAATAACAGATTGGATCAGAAATACAATCGATTGGCTTTTGCCACACATATAGTGGACACCGGCTGTCTATATGACCCTCAGCACAGTCACAATCAGAGACTGGAATATCCACTGATTCGCAACATCTGTTGTAATCGCCAACAAAGGGATGAATGTGTCGATCGCTAAAACAGAACAGCACTGGAGCCGACACTTATGTCCAATCGAGTCATATATATATTTGCGAGGAATTGAGATCTGAAGGGAAGAACTGAAGGAAATCTTCTTTTTATGCCATTTTCTTTGGACCAATGACTCGATTTAAGTCATAAAAGTATCAATGAAACAGAGGATAGGCTTCACTACTATGGACTGACAGCTATATCAGCTCATGTCATGACATTGTATTAGAAGTTGTCTTTCGAGAAGAAAATATTTTCTTCCAATGCTTTTCATTTAATATTCTATTCACTCGAATAACGAATAATTTAAATGAATAAATGAATTATTTATGATTTGATGATCGATGCGATCAAACCATAGATAAACACATTATCGCTGACTATAAATGTGGTCATAATTTTGAATTATTCCTCTTTTGTTCGAAATGTCAACGTTTTAACTAAATTCACATTTGTTTATAAATGTAATCATTAGAAACATTTCGCTAATTGTTCTCTTTATTGACCAAATCAAGAGAGAGAGAGAGAGAGAGAGAGAGAGACTGAACTCAAACTTAATTAATGGTAATTAGAATTTTAAATAGGAGTGAATTCAGCTGAGAAAACAACTTTCATTTGGGAATTAAATGAGTCAATGACCACCGCTGACCAGCTTTGGCCACAATCATATATTAGCATGATAAAGAACTTGGTCTTCAAGATCAAGAATCTAATAGAAGTAAGTGATAAACAAAATACCACACAATTATGTAATGAACACATAGTAAGGATAAATTATTAAAATAATTTTAGTAATAAATGAAAAAAATGGTTATTATTATTATTATTGAATATAATATAATATAATCCCAAATGAATGTAAGAATATAAAAGTGCAGAACATTTAAACAAATTTCATATTTGTTTTATCTTCAGGACATTAGCCAAATATTTCTACTTTTTATGAACCATTAAAATATTTTTGTACAAGGGCGTTCAATAGTGTACATTAAAAGTAAAGCCTTCTCTATTCAATCACCTAGACATATTGTATATAAGCCTGTGGTCAGCCTCCCGGCTCAAAGTCTTTACATCCCTTTTTCTACACTATATTCTAAATATTAAAATTTCGAATAAAATTTTAAAAATTTAAATAATATTAAAGTCATTCGAGCGCTAAATAACTCAGATTATGACTCTATTTATTGATATATCGGAACACTTGCCTCAACCAACTTAATCATTAAAATCATTAAAAGGCAGAAAAGTAAATAATAATCAAATTATCTAGGAAATAAACTCAAAGAGAGAGAGAGAGAGAGAGAGAGAGAGAGAGAGAGAGAGAGAGAGAGAGAGAGAGAGAGAACCGTTAAACAGCGATAACTGAAATGAGGATAAAAATATTTGACAATTTTTTCTGATGAAAAGGCGCCGAAAATATATGACTTCTTTCATAATATTTAAGGTCTTATCTCTCAGACAATAGCCTATCGATAGCCATATAAGCAATACATCATATTTTTAACACATTATAACAATTTTAGGCACAAAATACCGAATTTATGGCGCATTTAAAAGCCAGTGACAGAGATTCCCCTCACTTTTTGTCGACTGTTATGGTGTGCCGAATAACCACAACTCATGTGATAAAATGTATGTAGGAGTCATTAGAATGCACCAGGTGACATTAATGACAGTTTAGCATTTGATCCGATAATTTAGTCTATTTTTATAATCGCATTATATTTAAGTTTAGAATTTTTTTATCGTATTTAACATAAATCATAAAAATATTTCACTTCCCACAACACGTAAATTAAAGTTACTTGTTTATAATGTTACATTATTTTAGCCTAAAAAGTGAATATTACCTTGGTAATTCATTCGAATATATTTTTAGTTCATTGGTCTCAATTACATTACTTTAGTTTGCAATTTGTATCAATTTACAATACTTAGAGTTTATTTTGAGCATGGAAAATAATTTACTGTATTCCCAAGATTAAATAAAAACATTATCTCTTTATTA
>JAQGCQ010000517.1:0-13652 GCA_034699945.1 Chamobates pusillus
TCGAGTCATGGTAAATCATTATAAGTGTTCTATTTCTATTGTTCATTGTTCGAGTGACTCAGATAATTATAACCTGAAGCAATACATGACATACATGTATAGATTTAATGTTTAACACTATCAATTGTAGTTCTAATAAACCCTATATTTTAGCGGACATAATCTCAGTTTCGATGTTGTATGATTAGCCCTCAAACTGTGTCAACCAAAACTGCGAGGGGCAAAGTACACTACAATATATATTAGCACCCCTAAATTAAATTAAAATATTCTAAAATTAATTTTTCGAAAATGTACCTTGCTAAAAATCAATTTGAAAATCCTGACCTCCAGACCTCCACGGAATTCAAAACATGCCTAGAATGCTCTTATCAATTTTAATGGATCAACAGGCACCCCTATATTTAATTAAAATAATTTAAAACTAATTTTTCGAAAATGTACCTTGCTAAAAATCATTTTGAAAATCCTGACCTCCAGACCTCCAAGGAAATCAAAATGTGCCTAGAATGCTCTTATTAATTTTGAAATATATATTAGCGCCCTTATATAAAATAAAAATAATCTAAAATTAATTTTTCGAAAAAGTACCTTGCTAAAAATCAATTATAAAACCCTGACCTCCAGAACTCCACGGAATTCAAAACATGCCTAGAATGCTCTTATCAATTTTAATTGATGAATTGGAGGTCCTATATTTAATTAAAATATTTTAAAATTAATTTTTCGAAAATGTACCCTGCTAAAAATCAATTTGAAAACCCTGACCTCCAGACCTCCACGGAATTCAAAACATGCCTAGAATGCCCTTATTAATTTTAATGGATGAACAGGTACCCTTGTATTTAATTAAAATAATTTAAAATTAATTTTTAGAAAAAGTACCTTGCTTAAAATCATTTTGAAAACTCGGTCTCCAGGACCTACTTGGAATTTCAAGACTCTAGAATGCTCTAGTCAATTCATATATCTCTATATATAATTTACACCTTAATATTTGATCAAATTGATTGAAAAATCTAATTTCAAAATTCACCATGCTTAAATTCCACTCTTATATTGGAACTTTTTTTTAATAATTATTATATATCCTTGATAATCATAATGAGCAGAACACAGTATTTACTCTTTTGTTAATATTTTAAACAATAAGTATCTAATAAACTTTTATAATAATATTTATGCATGAAAATATTGAAATTATAATTTGAATGAACTAGTTTATTTTAAAATTTTTGCTCGGATTAATTTAATTTTATCATATCCAGGGATAATTTCAGGTTGGTCCACTATAACCCTCCCTGACTTCGAAAATTTGCCGAAACCCCACCAGAGTTTTGAAAATTTCAACATTACAGATATACCCCCTTTCATTTTTGAAATTTTTCAACATTACGTCTATGGAGGCTGCCATGTTGTCTTTTATTTTACCCCACCCTGACAACCTCACTTGAAACGAAAGGCGAAGTTATCCCATATAATATATTGTTTTCGTAATTTATTGAAATGACGTCTAATGAAGTTAATTAAATTCAAAACACATTTGATTGAATTCAATTAATTTGAAAAAATGAAGACTTTCTGGAAATGCGTTTTTTTGTCTTTGTTATTGGTATCTCCTTCTGAAGAATGGTTCGCCTACTCTCCAGTACTTTGGAACATTGACTCCCAACGAGAGGTCGTTGAAGGTAACAATTATATAAGAGAAAATTCATTAAATATAGATTTATTTGAAGCAATTGACAAGGTAGTGTTTACGGTTATCTTAAACAACCCATGCGCTATGTTCGGCCCAGGAGGAAAAATTGCGAATGCGGAGGCTCTAAAATATTGCCTTGAAGATTTCCAGGAGTATTTTTCAAAGCCTATGAAAGTAAGAAATCATTCTCCGTTTTAAATACAATTTTGCGTTTCTGTCTGTATGTATGAAGCTTCGAATCTCAGGGTAGAAGTGTGAGTTAGGTTGTGGTTGTGTGTGTAGTAATGGAGGAGGTGGGGATGTAGGTGTGGAGGAGGTGAGTGCGAGAGAGAGAGAGAGAGAGAGAGAGGGCGAGCGAGAGAGAGCGAGCGAGAGAGAGCGAGCGAGAGAGAGCGAGCGAGAGAGATAGCGAGAGAACGAGCCAGAGAGACAGGCTATCTAGTAAAATATTAATTAAAAATCTAAATTTTCTAATTGAAAAATAGAAATTTTGCAAGCCTTTGACTGGAAAGGAAAAATTTGAGGTTGAAGAGAGTGACTATAAAGAACCAATGGTCTCTCATCTAATAAATCTCGATAAAGTAAGAATGACTAGCAACAATGAAGTGCTCTATCGTAATAAAAGGTTGGTTGAATGGGTATTTATTGGTGGAGTGATGGCGTTTTTTGCTCTATCTGGTGCTGGTATTGGATTGGGGGCATTTGCTTTATCGAAAGCCAAAAGTAACACAAAACAAATAGCAATTGTTAATGAGAAGTTGGAAGAATTGAGAACCATCAATAATGATAGATTGAAATCAGATCACGATAGAGATGAGACCTTCAAAGAATTATTGGATATGGTTTGTGGCGATTATTTAATGTAATTTGATAAAAATAAATTTTCTAATTAGGTCCAGGCAATCAATGCCACACTTTGGGAATCGAGAAACATTGGGCCGCCAATTGCTTATAGCACCGCCAAACTCGCAATACAAATGCGAGAATTGGGTAACTTTTCCTATTATTTAGATTATATAATTGGAAAAAATTATAGGTCAAAACGTGAGGTGTTTCAAGAGAGAATGGAAAAACAAAAAATTGTGCCCGCAATTTATGGATTCGATGAATTTAGCTGATATCATTGAAAAGTCAATAGATGAAGATGATCCTTACAGGAATTTCATTCCTATAGGTCGATGTTCTTATGATGATAAGAAAGGGAAATTACAATTCATAGTCCATAAAAAGACTATTTCAAAAGAATACAAAATTTTAAGAGCTCATTCTTTTACGCTTTTGAATAAAACAGGAGATGACAATTATTGCATGGTTCATTATACAGGTTAAATTAATTAATGAATTATTTGAAATATCTCAATATCAGTTTTTAGGTCCCGAACTGCTTTTGTATTCAAAATCACAACGTTGTACATCTATGATAAGAGGACAGGTTTTTGGCAAATCTGAAAACTATTGGAGACCTTATAACTTCAAATGTGATAATCAAACAAGCAATACACAAAGTTTGACCATTATTCCATTACTGAAAATTGTTTAAATACTTTCATCTCAATTAGATTCTTCGTTTTGGGGAAGTGGGAAATGTTATAAATTGTCAGAAGTTGACAATTTCAAATATTATCAAGTTCACATGAGTGAAGAGCAATTTTTCATCTATGGCTGGCTGAATAAGGTGACCATTAATGACGTCGAATTGGATGCCCCAAACTACGTGTTCTCAGTGTCATTGAGTGATACTGTCGGTTGGGGGGTTAACTCAAGCTTGAATAAACGGTTCTCACAATTCGGCCAACTTGATCATTTCGACCCGGGATTAAACATTTTGGCAAATCATGAAATCTACAAGATAAATGACGTTTATGATAGGTTGAACAAGAAAGTTGACAATGTTAAGAAAGACGACGAAAAAACAGCTACCGATGTCCAGAAATTTGATCATTCATTCAACGAACACTTCCTCTCAACTCCAGGAGGTCAAATCGGTTTAATTTTGATCATAATTGTTATTGTCCTGGTGGTGATTGTTATCGGATTTCTCTGCTACAAGAAAGGTTGGTACAAAAAAAGATGGCAAGCAGTGAGAAGACAAGATAACTTTGAGATGGCAGAAATTCCAAGACGTTAATCAAATAAAAGATAATTTGAATATTTGAATATTTGATTGAAATAAATTCTTTTGAGCATTATACTGTATTATTTATTATTTTCATATTTAGACAAGCTTGATAACACTATAAGAGTTAAAGTTAAACAATGACATTTTTTATCTACATTAACTTTAAGGAAACTCAGTATATAGGTTTGTCACTTACCCCACCGAACAAGTAATTAATAGGAGGATGTTCTCTGAACATTGGAACAGGGCATATTTTAGGAATTACAAAACGGATAGTGAGCAAGGACAGTTATAATTAAAAACAAAGTATATGTGGGTTTGGCTACACTAGCCTTGTCTTTAATATAAAGTTCTCTAAATTATTATTAATTAAATCGCAAAATATGTAATATTGAACTTGCTCAACTACATTGTATTAATGAAATGATTAAATGAATTTTACAGAACATTGTGTTCACAAATGAGCATTAACATTTTCAATACGAGTCTCTTTTGATAAGGATTCTGCAAGATTCTTTTTGAAAGCAATTTTTTGATAAGTTGTTTAACAGTTCAATGAATTGTTGGTCAAAGAAGGGATGAACGGACAGGTCATTGTATCATGGACGTCCTATCTTGATTTATCCAAAGCAAATCGTTCCTTTCAATTGATCTAGTATGTTTTTAAACTAAAATAATCAAGGCAATCAACATACCTGATACATTTTGATACATAAAACTCATTTAAAATTTAGCATGGTTGCTATAATCTTGCATAAACACCAGAATATAGTTAATTATTAATTATTTACTTTTCATTAAAGAATTGAATTATTTTTAATTGCAATTTTGAAAAAATGCAATATATAGAAATGTCATGTCCGTATCCCCCCTCCTCCCCCTCGAACATTTATTAACAACGTGATTTCTTTATTTAGTATTGAGATTCTTTTTAGTTACAACTAGTTAATAGTTTTATGAGAGAATTATGTGCATGGGGACTCAATAGTATAGGTGGTGGTACTATAAAACCGCACAGGTAGCTTTTTATTGATGACACTGAGGTTTACATGGTATTGGGCCAACTGAATCGCACAGGTAGCTTTTCTTTGATAAAAGCGAGGTTTCTATAGTATTGGACCTACAGAATTGCACAGGTAGCTTTTCTTTGATAACAGCGAGGTTTCTATAGTATTGGACCTACAGAATCGCACGGGTAGCTTTTCTTTGATAACAGCGAGGTTTATGCACTTTTGAACCTACAGAATCGCACAGGTATTTATTCTTTAATAACAACAAGGTTTTTGGATTAAAGTGGTGCAATATAGCACAGGTGATCATTGTTTAATAACAACGAGGTTTCTGGATTAAAGTGGTACAATATATCACAGGTGATCATTGTTTAATAACAACGAGGTTTCTGGATTATAATGGTGCAAAACTGCACAGGTTGTCTTTCTTTGATTACAACGAGGTTTTTGGATTAAAGTGGTGCAAAACTGCAGAGGTTGTCTTCCTTTGATTACAACGAGGTTTTTGGATTAAAGTGGTGCAATATAGCACAGGTAATCATTGTTTAATAACAACGAGGTTTCTGGATTATAATGGTGCAAAACTGCACAGGTTGTCTTTCTTTGATTACAACGAGGTTTTTGGATTAAAGTGGTGCAAAACTGCAGAGGTTGTCTTCCTTTGATTACAACGAGGTTTTTGGATTAAAGTATTGCGAAACTGCACAGGTAGTCTTTCCTTGATAAGAACGAGGTATTTGGATTAACATTGACCAGAACTGCCCAGGTAGCCTTTTTAATAAGAACTGGGTTTTTTGATTAAAGGTATTCAAAACTGCACAGGTAGTCCTTTTTTGATAAGAATGAGGTATTTGGATTGACGTTGACCAGAACTGCACAGTGGTATAATCATTTGCTCTTAATATTACCTGAATATGAGATTATTGTGGTTTGAACGAAATGTTTAGTTTTGAATGAATGTAAACTGCACAAGTAGCCTTTCTTTGATAAAAACGCGGTTAATGGATTAAAAATGCACCAAACATCACAGGTAGGAATTTTCTTTGATAGGAACGTGGTTTATAGATCAAAGTGTTCAAAGAGCCGGTGTGGGCAGAGGTGTGGGCAGAGGAGGTGTGGGCAGAGGAGGTGTGGGAAGAGGAGGCTTAGGTGACAGAGGTGGCAGATGTGGCTTAGGTGGCATAGGTTGCAGAGTTGGCTTAGGTGGCAGAGGTGGCAGAGGTGGCTCAGGTGACATAGATGGCTTAGGTGGCAGAGGTGGCTTAGGTGACATAGATGGCTTAGGTGGCAGATGTGGCTTAGGTGGCAGAGGTGAATATGGTGGATGAGGTGGCTTGGGTGGCAGATGTGGCTTAGGTGGCTTAGGTGGCTTGGGTGGCTTAGGTGGCAGAGGTGGCAGAGGTGGCTTAGGTGACATAGATGGCTTAGGTGGCAGAAGTGGCAGAGGTGGCTTAGGTGACATAGATGGCTTAGGTGGCAGAGGTGACTATGGTGGATGAGGTGGCTTAGGTGGCAGATGTGGCTTAGGTGGCTTAGGTGTCAGAGGTGGCTTAGGTGACTAAGGTTAATAAGGTGACTTATGTGGCAGAGGTGGCTTAGGTGGCAGAGGTGACTAAGGTGGATGAGGCAGCTTAGGTGGCAGAGGTGGCTTAGGTGGGAGGTGTGGCTTAGGTGGCAGAGGTTGCAGAGGTGGCAGAGGTGACTAAGGTGGCTAAGGTGGCTTAGGTGGCTTAGGTGACAGAGGTGACATATCTAAATAGATCCAGTCTATGCTCACATGAGGCATTTTAGTTAAATAATAATCCTCTAACTCAAATGAAATTAAAACCTTGGTAAAACACTATTGCACTGAATAGGGGTCAATGATTAGATGCAAAAATTATATACAATTTGAGTTTCTCATCGATAATTTACCGCATGATTTCTAGAATTTTACTCTTGAAATTACTTAAATTGAAATTGCAATTAATAGAAATTCTGATTTCTGGCTTGTTTCGCTTAAAAATAGATTTTTGTTTTAAAGTAAAGTTTTTTGCTATTAAAATAAGTTCTTATTTTTTTAAAACTTTGAATAAATATCAGGAAAATTGAATCAATTTTTGCATAACCTTGGTATTACTTAAATATGAAATGCGTATGATCTGAATGGGGGGGGGTAGATGAAAATGATCTTGATTAAGGACGGGCTGATGATAAGAGCTGACAGCCGCACTTAACATGGTTCATCACTTGCTGTTTCATTTAACATACCTAGAACAATTCAAAAATAATGTTAATATAAGTTTAAAAATCAAAATATATTTCTAAAAATGAACCTGTTCTCTCAACTTGCTAACCACCACGGACAGTTCACTATTTTCACCCTTAAGGCCGTTCACTTTATACTCCAATTTGGAGATCCGCTCCAACTTTCGTTTCCTGCACTTAGAGGCGGCAATTCTGTTCCTGAGCTTTTTTCGTTTGAGCTTGATCCTTTCCTGGTTCTCCATGTCTAAAGGCATTGCAATGGATGTGTGTTCAGGCATTGGATTGTCTTTACTTTGGATGGACTCCACTTGTATTGACATCGGATTGACTGCTATCAAAATGATGAAAAACAATTAATTTAATGGCTTTCCATAAGAGTATCTAATTTCTACTGTGATATAATCTAGGTTTTATAATCTACTATTTCCAGGACCCGCAGTCTCTCCCATAGGTACTGATGTGAGAACACAGCCATTCTGGAAACCGAAACTTTGTGATAGAGACCTATTAGACTTTGGGGGTTGGCCTCCAATATTCTGCTTGCGATACAATGATAATTGATGGACAGTAGAAAGCTCTCTTCGATAACGATCAAGCATAATTTTAAATCACATTTTAAGTGTTAATTTGACCAAGATTCAAATTAATCTAGATTATTAACTGTAGCAAGAACACTGTAATACTAATTATTACGTATCAAATAAAAGGAAAATTATGTCAAAACAAATCAAAATGTTATTTATTAGGCTTTGATTTTCTTGTATTTAATAATTTCTTATTAAAATAATATGTTTGACTGCAAACCAGTAGTGATTGAGAACACAACACATGAGTTGGACTATAAATACGATAATTATATTGAATGCAATTCTAGTGTTCAGAGACTTTTTGATGACTTTTTAGTTGAGAGTCGTCTCGATTTAAAGTGCATTCAACTCTGTCCCAGAGATTGTGTGAACATTGATTTTTAGATGAGCATGGTTAGAGAAACAGAAAATGATGACAAAAATGTCGGTAATTCTCACTATAAAATGAGTCTGTTTTGGGACACAACTCGACCGGTGTTTGTATACAACGAAGAGCTCGTTATGTCTTTCATTGATTACATCTGTTATTGTGGAGGAATAGTCGGTCTATAATTCGGCGCCAGTGCTGTCGATATTATTTATATGATATTCTCTAAATCATACTGGTTGAATATTTGGCATTTAATATTGAACAAATTTCAACGGCATTTGAATGATCTTGTAACTCCTTTTTAATTTTTATTAAATGGAATATTTTGCGAATTACTTTGAACATATTTCATACTAATGCAAATGATCTTGTTACTAATTTTTGAAATTTTCTCATTAAATACATGTATACCATGGGCCATCAAGCTCCGTCGGTCTAGGAAAGCGTATGGGGAGGAATAAA
This sequence comes from Chamobates pusillus, assembly GCA_034699945.1. NCBI lineage: Eukaryota > Metazoa > Arthropoda > Arachnida > Sarcoptiformes > Chamobatidae > Chamobates > Chamobates pusillus. The sequence goes on from JAQGCQ010000517.1 coordinate 8,495, forward strand.
ATGGTGGCCAAGATGGCGGTCTCCATAGACGAAATGTTAAAAATTTCAAAAATTCTAGGGGGGTATTTGGCAAGATTTAAATTCTAGGGGGTATTTAGGCTGGATCCCCCTGTGATGACCCATTTATACCTAATAAGTAAAGTCCAATATTTTCCTATTATCTCCAATCTTAATATTGTTTGATTTCAAAGTTAAAATTCAATTTTGTTCAACAAATGACCAAAAAACGCAAAAAGTGACCCAAAATTATAATATTTTTTCTGAGTGTACACTTTTTATTGAAATTATTGTTAAATTTAGGTTTTATAAAGAGTAAAATGATATAAAATGTTTGCTAAACTACTCCAATATTGTTGAGAAAGCTAATTTTGTCTGAAATTCGTGAAACAAAATTTTCGTTTTTCAAAATTTTTTACTTTCAAAATTTTTCAGAGGGGGGTATACCTGTAATGCTAATTTTTTCAAAAATCCTAGGGGGGGTATTTGCCAAAATCTCAAACCCAGGGGGGTTTCTGACCTATGCCCCCCTAGATGGAGCCTGAATATAATTCAATTTAATCAGCTGCTAATAAATTCATTTTTTGAATTCAAATGTTCTTGCTAATTTTTCAAGCTAAATAATTCTATAATATATGTTGACCAAGTTCAATATTCACTGCAAAACAACTGTTCTTATAGATTACTTGACTTGAAAAATGATTTATTGATACAAAAACTTCAATGAATTTATCCTTACTCATCTAATACAGTATTGGTTGAACTAGCTCAATTTTCAATTTGTGCTGTCACAAATTGTTAGAAATGTGTCCAGATAAATATAATATAAAAAATTTTTTTGGGCAAAGGAATAATTTTATTTTCAACTATTTGATCAAAAATTCAGTAGTTTCTACATTTATTCCAAGAACTACTTTAATGAATTAAACACCATCGTTGGTTCTGCATTTATAACAAATAAGAAAATTCTCGTTTTCTCTTGTTGGAAAAATCCCGTGGGCATAAGCATGCATAAGCCGCCGACACTTTACGCAGAGAAGTTTGACCTCATTCTCTCCCTGGCAATGCTCATAGTTGCACTTGAGATTTTCAAAATCTCTTCTCAATTGTTGAATTGGGACCATGAACAGTGATTCTGCTTTATCAATTCTAACGTCATCTCTCGAGTAACCCAGATCCTCCAATTTGTAGTTTCTTTCTTTCTCAATATAGTCTTCTTCATTAACCGTTGAATCTGATGAATCAATCAGATTTTTTATCCAATTTCTCAATTTAAGTGAATCGGGTATTTTGTAGAAAGGCTTTCCTTTAATAATACAATATGTGCTCGCCACCAAATAACTTCCACAATCGAACCCATTGCTTTGCTGGAAAGTATTATTACAAATGAAGAGTTTGAAATCATTCTCATTGAAATCGAGATCTTTTTCTGTTTCAAAAATGGTTTGGCATAACCTCATTAGACCGTAAAACACAAAACTATAATCTCTGATGTTATTTCCTTCAATCAAACTATCCATCAATATCATTCTTTTCAGCTTGAGGTCCAAAACCGCCATCATGAAATGTTTTGAAACTTTGTAATTCAATGAGTTGCTGTAGAGACTGACAAAAATAACTTGCTTGTTCAAAATTTTACTTTTCATCAAACATGGATAAACAAAATCAAATGAACCCTTCAGTATTCCAGGAACAATTTGACCATTTACATATCCAAACAGTTTATGATATGATTCTTTTTTGAAAGCAGTTGAATTTCTCATTCCAACCATAATATCTATTGCCTGATCAATAACATAATCGTTAAGATACTTTCCGTATTTTAGACAGTCAGTATCTGGTGAATATTTGTAGTTTTTCAAATTAAATGTCTCCCAATCCGGAATATTTTGTGATAGTATGTGTTTGAGTTTTCTGAAAGGTTTTGGAACTGTAATATGACTCTCCAAGTAAATATAACTTTGACCTTTTTCAAATTCCTGTTCGAAAATTACTTTTGCTTCATTTTCATCTTTCATTGTATCGATGTAATCAATGCTATCATCAAGAAAATTGTTATCAACAAAATCTTCTTCTTCCTCTTTTTCTATTTGACTTAATTCACTTGGAATCTTCTCCTTATCTATTCCTCGAAAACTTTTCTTACCAATCTTACCATGTTTTCGCTCTGACGCCATCAATATTTCAGTAAGATTAATCTTAGTTTCAGTTTTCTTGTCCAGATTTCCAATGTAAAATTCAGCAGCTCGAATATGAACACAATTCTTTTTCATACGACAAGTACATTTTTCGGGATAAAGTGTAACTTTATAATAAATCGAAGGGTCATTTGAACTTTCAATAAAGAATATGCCATCTTTGCATGCTACTCCCCCTTCGTCGTTTATTTTTTTGGCAAAATAGTTGATCGTAATCCTTTCAGAGTTTTTCAATTTAGTTTTATTTTCTCTTGGATTAATTAAACGTAAAACTTTGATTTCTTCACAAATCGTTTCAATTGGAACATAATCCTTGATTTTTATTTTGAGGTTTGATGGGTAAAATTCGTTTTTACGGTATTTACCTAGAGAACGGCCAGCTCTTTCGCATTCATATAATTCGAAATTCTGAAGTTGATGAATACCCAAAAGTATAGCGTCAATTGCGTTTTTCTCCCAATTTTGCATGCTTTTGAGTACCATATTATATGACTCTGACGTATTATTTGTCGCTAACTTATTATTCAATCCAGGGAATTCAGAATATTTGTAATAACAACAATGTTGCTCAATATCTTGGACAATATTCTCTAAATAATTCTTGAGGTTTTTAGTGGTATCTAACTCATGAAGTTTACTTTTATACTCTTGGAATTTGAATTCATCATCAGCTCTTAATAATAATTCAAAATATTTCACGACATCACCAGAAGTACTTTTCGATAGTTTTTCATTCCTTTTCATCATTAAATTTCGTTTCAAATTCTTTCTTAAATGTCGTGTGCAATACAGGATCGGAATGCCTATTTTTAAACATTCCGATGACACAGCCTCTTCTCTGTCTATACAAAGTGGCCAACTTTTCATTTCACTCAGATTGAACATTTCGTTAGCAACTGCAAAAAATGTTTTATGGACATATTGCCTTTTCGTCATGTGGATCATAAATAATATTGAGAACACCGGATTATCTTGGAGGAAAACATTCCTGGCAACCAGTGCTGATACCAAGAATTCGCCCAATTCTAATTAAAAAGGAGTAAGGATTTATATCTTGTAATTATCGGTTTCAATGTGAGCGAACACTAGGTAGGTCAAGCTTATCTAGGTACTTAAAACAAAAAGCTAATTCTTGACAATGTATTGAACCTTGAAGTTTTGTCGTTTACCCTTGCTATTTTTAAGTGTTAAGTATCCTGTTACTTTAAATCCGTTAAATACTTTGAATGAGTTATTGAAAATTTTGTATATGTGCTGGTTATTACAGCATGACATGACCGAAATATCATCATTGAAAATAGCTAGGTAAATTGAAATAAATAGCTATCATATGAAAGACATTGATTGATCATGGTTATTTAAATTTTTGAATACTCTTACCGTAGGTCGAGTCGTAACCCAGTATTATCTTCGCATTTGGATTATTTGAGCAAAATTTGAATAATTTTTTACTAAATTTGATTGTTTCCTCATTACCTGAAATTGAAAAAAATATAAAATTAGCGAATATTTGCAAGAAAATTATGATAATTAATGCTTGTCTCAAACCAAAAATTATTATGAGTTCTGGTTTTAATAAATATAATCTTATATATGGCTCCAAACTAAATGATATCTCATAGGCGTTATAGAGAATATCAGTCGATATTTTCTTCTCAATTCTTTCCAGATATTGTTGCTTTTTGACTTGGTCGTAATTCCGGGGGCTGTATAAATCCTTATGAATCATCGAGTCTCCGAGGCCTTTAGTAGAAAGCTCTTTATTGGATTGGGCCTGCATTTCAGAATATAATCTCTTCGGTTTTCTATTAATATTTGATCTGATTTTGTCTAAAACCGAAGGATTAGTTCTGATTTTGGGCTCTTCTGTTCTGGAGTCTTTATTTTCAACAAATATTGATTCATCTCCAAAATAAACTATAAGATAAATACGTTCATTCGGTATTAATTTGGTATCATAATAAACGAATCTTTTGAAACTTGAATCTTTTCCAGCCATGGTCCCTTCTTTCCTTATATAGCATTTTTGGCGCCTCATGCCATTTTTATAAGTTTTATATTTGGTTGGCCTCCAATTATAATTGTCCGGAATAATTATCCTATCATCTTTAGACTCCGATTTATACAAATAACTTGTTCCACTTCCTTTTGGTCTAATCGGGCAAAATTCGTTTATTTTCTCTTTGAATTCATTTTGACTTATGAATTGGTATGCTTCCTCTTCTGGTGCCTCTTTGAAATAACCAAATATCATAGCATTTGTATCATTGAATCTGGCAGTTGACGTTCCTTATTCAGAATAATTAATATATTTTATAAGGTAATTGATAAAAACATTACCTGTTATATCATATTCTGCTTCAAAGCTATCCGAATTTTCTATTGTTTCATTTGAATTCGCATCACTGGCTTGATCATCCGATTTATCACGAACATTAAAAGAAAGCATGAGATAATTCAATAAAAAATATAAGCCCCACATTTTCATTTTCTCTGATCAAAACTATATGAGTTATTATTATTATTATTTTCTTCAACTCTTTTGTAATTTTTAAATTCAATTTACAAAAAATATGTTTCAATGTTTATGTTAAACGTAATCAAATTAATTTACTTCGAAATTTATTATAATTTCTTGCAAATCAACGTATCTTATGGCGGAGAAGGTCAGCTTTCAAAGTATCAAAGAGTTTAGCAAGTTCAATAATAAGAAAAAGACAATTCTCAATCGATTGAATTAAATATTAAACTACTAAATAGTATTAATAGATTTAGAAGAGACTAGAGCATTTTATGGACTTTTTTGAATAGCAACTATGTCCGGTAAATATTAAATATCTTTTATAAATATTTAAATAGACTAGAGAATTCTAGGCATGTTTTGATTTCCGTGGAGGTCTGGAGGTCAGGATTTTCAAAATGATTTTTAACATGGTACTTTTTCGAAAAATTAATTTTAGATC
>JAQGCQ010000518.1:0-13651 GCA_034699945.1 Chamobates pusillus
AAAAAATAGTAGATTTGGTAAACACTTTGAAAATCTCTGTTTGTCTGAAATCGATTTTTTCCGCGAAAACAACTAATTTTAGAAACCATTCACTTGTCTTTTGAGAATTGTTTAGCCCCGACCTCAGTTGTTCAGGGAGTTCACATCAAGTCAAGAGCTATCCTAAAATATCACTCGTTTCGGTTTTTTAAGTATAATATTTTATCTTGGAAAAAATTCATATTATATTATCGATTCTTTTATATTTAAAAGAAAAAATTATATATATTTTTATAAAGTGTTGTCATATTTTGGAAACTTTGAAAAATGAATACAAAATTCAATTAACAAATTTTTAGTCTAATATCAATCATATCGTAAGTGAGAGACGATATTCTTTTTTGTTAGAAACGTATTCTCATCCGTAAAAGATGTGTCCAATTGTGCAGATCTGAAGTGCAGTTCAACTTATTATTGGGAACCAAACAAAATGTGATCTCTTTTTATTGCAATTTTGTTATTCGATTGAATTCAATGATTCGGCAAAAAAACAGAATTAATATTTTGGTCTCAAAATCCAATTCAATTAATTGTTGTCTTTGTTTGTCAATCATTTGGGAATCGATTTAATTGATTCTCTCCTTTATAGTCCGTAACAAAAGTAGTGACACATTAAGAATAGTGTTGTTGTGAACCCGTTTGTTGTCATGCATTTGATTCTCGCCTAATATAAGATTAATCAAAAGTCTTATTTGAGTTCAACTCTTATTTCGATTGACTCTTGCGGTCAATTCATCAATACTTTAGCTCTGATTTCGGAATCATTTTTCATTTCGTTTCTCTTATAAATCTATTTTTAAGATGACTTCAATTTATAGCTATATTGCTATCAAATTACTCACGAAAAACATTTCTAAGAAATAATATCTAAAATTATAGTTTGATTACAATATTATATGAATTCTGTGAAACTTATTTATCGTATAGATTGAGGAAATTGTATCTTGGAGATTACGTGGATAAACTTCATTAATTGGAACCCTATTATAATAATATGTTTTTATGTATTAATAAATTATTTGTGAATACAATTGAAAGGTTTGCTTACATTCGCTATTTTTGATGAAAACAATTCTTTGAAAATTGTTGAGATGTTTGGGAACGACATCTCTTCTATCGATGAAAAAGTTGTTTTATGCGATGCTTTGGATTTAAGTCAAAACAATATGTTCTTCACTTCAAGTTTTTGTATGAAAGCAAATAATAACAAAACTTCTCTTAAGAATTGAAATATTTTTTTGTTAGACTAAGACTTACTTTAAGACCAAAAACCTGAGGAATAATTTGTTCGTTGTTTAGATGATGACAAAAGGCTCTGAACATAAACTTGGCTTTTATTCATTTCATGAATATTATATACAACACTGAAAGTTATTTTCGTTGTAAAACATCAATGATTTTAGTCTTTTGTGTTGTGTTTTGAATATTTTGTTTTTAAAATTTAATTCATTTTTCAGTTGAAATTCTGATTCAAATCAAAACCAAATCCTATTTTGAAAACAAGAATTAAATTTATAATTGAGTGCAGAAATATTTTTGTATTCTTTAATGAATTGTGAATATTTTGCGGTCATTTGTTATTATGTATTAACAGAAAAAAAAAGTTAAAACATTTTTCCAAAATGTAATTTCATGAGAGCTTGAATTCTGAGTAAAAATTTGCAAATAAATTGTTTTCTGAGTTAAATACAATTTGAGATTATTTTTGAATCCTATTCTTCGGGTTTTTATCTTTAATGCAAATCCAGAGAATTGTAATTTCAGAGTAAATTGAAAACTGGAAGCAAAATAGTTAACACTCTTTGAGTCAATATTACCTAAAAATAGAAAAGTAATTCTCTGTTCAAACTAACGTTAGATCCTATTAAGCATTGGATTTGTGCTAGATTGTTTACTTCAATAAATGTACGACAGAGATCAAAGATGACCAAGGGTAGGCTACTCAAAAAATGTTATATTTTTCTTTAAAAAAAAATCAGTGGATTTTTTTTATTTCGATCTCACGAGTATTACATTTTTATCTTCTTGGTTATCTCTTGTCTAAATGTTCAACACTGGATTAACATGGACAAATATCCTAGAGCATCTAAGTTTCAGTATTGCTGTCTTTATTTGTTTGACTTTCTATTGAAGAAAAATTTTGATTTCGGATTATTTGATAAATGAAATGAAATGACGTTAAGTTATGAATGAATTGATGGCCACTACGTCTCACATTCGAGGAATTGGTTTATTTGGAGTCAACCCTTTCGGTCATTAATTCGATGTATAACTTAAGTAAATAAAGAGAAAGGATTTCGATCTGATATTAACTTCGAGTAACAGTTTATCCATCAAATAAGGAATTGAACTCATGAGCGACCGCTGTCCACATCTATTTATAGAGAACCATGATCCAAACATATTATCCAAATTTAATAAAAATGGACAGAATATAAAGAAGGGTTACATAAATTGAAAGTTTTAATATTTGAAATGTATGAACACATGAAACATGTGCTGAGCTATCATTCCCTCATTTATGTGATTACATTTTCTACAATATTTTGTATTCAAATTCAAACTTTGAATTCTTTTCATTCGTTAGAATTGCTTTTTTTTGAGCAAATATTTATTCTTGTTTGTGAACATGAGTTGAATGTATCATGATACTCTGATATTTTGTCAGATAATATATTATTAATACAATTCTATTGTAATAATTGGTTCACAAAATAGGAAAAAGAAGTTCTGATAAATGGATTTCATAGCAGTGTTTAAGATCTAATTTATTGCGAATTGTGTTCATTGAATATAATGGAACTCATATTAATGAACACCAAAACTAGTGCTCAAAATATGAGGATATCTTAAAATTGATGGATAGATGCGGTGAACACACAATAGTGTAACGGATGACAGGTTTCCATAGAGATTATATTCGTAGACATCGGCACAGATTCTGCACATAAGACGTAACACAAACCAAATATTGTGGGGTTTGACGTAATATCAAACACTTGTATGGGGTTTGGGGTCCACCACTCTTTCCCAATAATATACACAATTGAAGCAAAAAAGTAATTCCTATTTATTTTTATTGTCTGTACCTCTACTCTGTTATTCGGGGACCTATTTGTGGACAACTAAACCATTTTTAGTATTAAGTTTTGAATTGGATTTAAAGCAAGTTTTGAGTCAAAATTAGTTCTAAAAATACTCTTCATATTGGGATTTAATCAAGGTATTTGATTGACCAAGTCCATTTTATCAAAAAATGAGATTATTAGAAATTCTTTGAGTTATTGAAGTGATCTTGTTTGAAAACGTGACGATCATAATAAGAATTTATATAATGAAAGCTCGAAATGACTCTATTTTTAGATATAAATCTAATCATTTAATCATATCTTTAATCAAATTTCGTATTGAAATTCAATAGAATATAATTTTTGCTACAAATTAACAAAAAATGAGTTTAGACTAATAATCATAATTTGGTCTGAATAGCCATTTAATTGACCAAGAGCATGAGCAAAACTCAAAACATTTATCCCTTTATTGAGTTGAATTGTATTAAAAGGATCACGTTTGCGTTAGCAAGAGCATTTGCTGTAACCGGGCATTAAATTTCATGAGTTTAAGGCTCAGAAAACTTAAAAAGGATTTGAGAGCACATGTAGTGTATCTCATCACTAGTTATGACATCCATTCAACTGATGAAAGACTTTCTTTTGGAATACAAGGTTTGTGTTTCAATTGTACTGAGAGGCAGGCCTTGAGACCTGTGCACATCTAAGCAAACCTGTGTAACCAATCCTACATAAATTGAATTCTTTTTATCAAAAAATTCTATTTTTAGAGAAATGTTTGCCTTTGAATAGAGAAATATAAAAGTTTGCGAATAATAATAATAATAAATTCTTTTTATATTTTATTAATTGAATTGAATTGTCGTTCGTTTGCGTCAGACATTCAATCAATTGTTAATACAATAGGTTTTCATTAAAATTTAATTAATTAAAAAAAAGTAATTAACAAATAATTTTTTGTTTCATTTTTTATTAATTTGTTTCAAATTAATAATTTTATCGCTAAATAAAACAATTCTAAGACCAAGACTTTCATTTAAGGAATCATTTGTTTTGTCCTTAATTTGATTGTCAAAAATGAAATACAAATTGTATTTATGTGTTGTGAGCACTAAATACGATCAAAATTGTCTACAAATCTAATAACGAGTTATTAAAGTCAGAACAATATATAAGACATTCTTTGACCAAATCATAGAAAACAAGAAATGCTTTTCATTTGAATTTGTTTTGAGTTCAAAGAAAATAACGCAGAATCGGCGCAGTTGTGAAGAGTCGGCACAAGTGATGTCGAGTCCATATTCCTGAATGAATGTTCACTTTTGTTATTTCACATCTGACCGATCAATACGAGCGACAAATTTGAAGCCCTTCCAAATTAATCTAATAATTCATTTGAAGTACTCTTTTGTTTTGATTCAATTAACAAATTAATTGTCATTTTTCTAAAATACATTTCAATATATTATTCACAATAATTACCGAAAAAATCATTTGAATCAAAATTAAGAGCAATTCCACGAAAATTTCTATTCAGCCGAAAGATGTCAAAAGTATTCAACTAGGACAATTTGCATACATTTGTCAATTGAAGCATCTAGATGAAAAAATATTTTTCTTTTTCAATCATTGAAAACAAAATTTTGATCGATTATTTTGAAACAAAAAAGTGTAGATTCGTTAGATTAGGACAGAAGACAGGAATAGAGAGAACATCCAAATTGAGTTCATTCCTATTATATAGAAATCGATGATAAAAGTGATGTATTTTATCGAATGACCCAAAATTTTTTGTGATAATGAGAAGAGAAATCATATCCAAGAATATACTCTTATAACAAACTATGAAATATAGAGCAGAGAAAAAGTGTTGACAATATATATAAATACTATTACTTCAAGTATTGTGAAGGCGAACAGAAATGAAGTGGTTATCCATTCCTTTCATTCAATATATTTTCATTTTTGGCTTTACTTTACTTTTCACTAAAACCAGATTCAAATAAAGAGATTCTTTTAGGAATTTCCAAACATTTTTCCTTATATTGTATTCGAAAACTTCAATAAATTAAATCTTTTGAAAAAACTCTTCAATCAAATTATATCTCATTTGAAATGATTTTCTTTAAGAAAATAATATTTTAAATTTTTATTCCGTTCCTTTTCAATCATTCAAGTAAATATATATATATAGCTTAGGTACCATGCTCAATATTTCATAGAATGTGTGTTAGAGCTAATAATAAGAAGTTTTAAAAATCGATTTTTGAATTCACGTCTATTTGTATTTGAATTGGTTTTCATAAAACTTTATGATTCATAGGAAGGAAAATATAGATAAAGACAATTATAGCCGACTCTCTATTGAAGTCCATTCAACTTAAATCCTGTACCGACTTATATCTGACTGAAGTTTCAACAGAAATCTTCACAAATATAGTTCGGAAACCGATTCTCGAATCTATTAGTGTCGGACCAACTCTTCATCAAATGAAACCAACAGATAATGAGAGAGAGAGAGAGAGAGAGAGAGAGAGAGAGAGAGAGAGAGAGAGAGAGAGAGAGAACTGTTCTTTGAGTCCAAACCCAACGGAATAGAAGATAGCAATCAATGATTCGAATGGTCAGCAAATGAACGCAACTCTAGACGATTGCCTACCAGTGCTGTGCAGTGTTTTGCTATACCAGTGCTCTGCCAGACAATGATATTCTTATTCATTGAACAACATTTGTATTTATGGCGGGATTTACCGAATAATAAAAGTCTTTTCAGTGACAGTATTAACGAGAATTTGACAAAAGTTATTGTACTTCGGATTCGATTCGGACCAACAGTTTGTGTCAAAAACACAACAATTATTACAATAACAAACATACAAATCATTGGACAGACATATGTTTTTGATTAAAGTATACAAAAGGATATTATGATTGCAATACAAATAAATATTAATATAAAATATATACTTCGAGTAATGACAGCAAATCTATCATTTGATTGTTGAGTCGAATTCGAGCACAAAATGTTAGAATTGTTAGTCTCTTCTCATATATTCAAAGTCAAGTGATATCGATATTCAATCAAAGCATTGATTCCTCGATTAAATTGATGAGAAGAGTAACTCTTTTCAGAGAATTTATCGAATATCGATAATTGAGTTATTTTCTAATGAAAGTCCATTAATTCAATATTTTGAGAAATTGACTCAATAAATGTAACAAGTTTCAAACCAATAGTGTTATTCTGCAGTAGTTTATTAAAGACATTTATTGTAAGGCACGGCTTCACTCAACTTTAAATTATAACCGATATTATTGCCATTAAAGGTTCAAATTATATTCGAATTTTACAAAACATAAATTGTAAGCATGGTATGCATTGAATGTCATATAAAGAGGACATCAATAGAATTGACTTTTATTTAAAAAGCAATTGAGAGGACATTTAAAGTCAAATGAGTTGAGAAACAATAAATCACTCATAATATCACTTCTGGTTATTAATGAACTTTCCGTAAAACAGGATATAATTAAGTGATTAGAAGACAATCGATTCTTTCAATGGAATTCCTTGAATGAACAAGGTATAGGTAAAGGTATGATATTATCATGATTTGACGCTTCAATATAATGGCAAACACTATAATTAAGGAGAAATATAGGACTACATTAAGAGTTACTTCAGTTTCTCTTAATTATGAAACGTTGGAACCGATATGTGGGGTAGCGATGAATTATGATCACAAAAATTAATGGATGGACACAAATATAATGACTTGTGTTTCGCGACACATATTTATGAATGTTTTCGGAGAAAACTTAAGTGAATTTTTGAAGGGTTTGCGAAAGGACTGGCAATTGGTGTCAGTGATGGTGGAGTGCCGTTTCTTCTGCCATCAGTTATATCTTTCGCTCGACTCGTAATCGATGTTTTGCGACAATAAAAGCAAATACGGAAAGGAATGGATTCCAAGAGAATAACAAAATTCAAGCCATCATAACATCAGATTTAGTGCATCTCTCGATAGACTTGGAATCCGAGCACTCGTTAACAGCAAACATACCATTTGTAGACCCATTATAATCAAAGAGAGGTTTTCCACTATTTGATAGAAATCCTCAACCAATTAACAAAACATGCCTTCGATTAAAAATAGGCAATAATTGGCACCGACTAATGGTCGACCATAATTTTATTTGAAAGATAATGTTTGAGCAAGCATATTTTTCCAATATCATAGTCATAAAGAAACTGTTGGACAATAAAATGCTCATAACATCAGTCATTGACTTAATAAAAACAACTCTAATATTCACGTAAAGAATATTCTGAGCAAAAGATGAGAATTTTCAGAAAATGTCTGAACAATATTAACAGCTTTTATGACTTTTGTTTTATATTTGAATTTTTGTACACTTTTTTGTATTCTCAGCAAACCTTTTGATAATAAATGAATAGTTTTTCTATTTTTATATCCGATGTTTACGGCAGTACTCAAGGGGTTCATTACATGAGAAACAAAAATGAGTTTTTCCTTCAATTATTGACTCTTTCCTTTTAACACGATTTTAGTTCACATAAAAACTTGGAAATCAGTTTCTATTGATTTTTGTGTTCAACGAACTTATATTTGATATGAAATAATTGAATGATTTATTGGTTGTGGTATTCATTGTCTTTTATTGTGGTTTAGTTGAGACAGAAGTTAATTTGAAGCCATCATAAACTCGACAAATATTTCGCTGAAATACTCTTTAAAAGTTCAAACAATAATCTGTTAAAAGGGCTGAACATTAATTAGTGTCTCAATTGTCTGAAATTAATGTAAGATTTATGGCTGTGTTTATTGCCGGCGCTCTTAATAAATGTCTGTTTGGCAACCATTACGACAATAGTTTATGTGAGGCTCTGATGCAAAACCAATGAATGGATTCGATGAAAGTGACTGTCCTTCAGATAAATATAAAATTTATTTTCAGATAATCTAACGATTGATTGCTTTTCAGGTTTAGTAAAACTGGGCGTTCATTGTGTGACCGGCAAAAAGGTGGCCGTCAAGATTGTCAACAGGGAAAAACTTTCTGAAAGTGTACTCCAGAAGGTAAGTCTGCTCTGACTTATGGCTCACACATAACGATAAAAAATGACAGACCAAACAAAAGGGCCGACAGTTTTCTATTTATGACCAAAACCTTTATATTGAAAGAAAACTCATTTTTTCGGTTCACTTAAAAGCATAGAAATGTTGTGTCGATAAAGAATATGACAACAAATAACAAAAAATCATTTTAAATATTTCACTCACTTTTCATTTGATTCGAAGTCAAATATTTCAAACGAATGACAAAAATTCATTTCAAAATCTCAATCTTTTTATATTAACCGATAAATACAAACACAGTTTCTCTCAAAACTTTTATTTATTCTTTGAATAACTTTTCAAATTATCGATCAATAAAAGGGAGACTTTTTATAACATTTATCAAACTTTGCTCTCAATTCAAAGCACAACTCAAACCTCAAAACTATAATTAATTCAATTTTATAAATATTTTTAAAAAATAATTCAAATGAGATGAAAAATCATTTTTGAGCTTGTTAAATTCACATTATTTATACTCTACAGAATTCTATTTCTACTCTGTAAATAGTCTACAAATATAGGATATTGTATCTTGCTAATTTATAAGTCGAGACAAACTTTATTGAATGTTATGTTTATTTTACTCGCAATTGTATTTGTTGAGAATGTTTTGACCAAGAGCCTTTATTGATCCAAAGTTTCAGTAACTGTCAGTTTGAATGAAATCAATTTAAAGTTGAGTGCGACCACGGAGTGAACAGACAACAGAACCCACTCCTAAACCCTTTAATGCAACGAATATTCTGTTTGTAAACAACGAATACTTTCTATAATTTGTTTTGCATTCAAATCAATTCAATTGAAACCGTTTTGAGCCCTAATTTACTGAAACATTAGGGAAACTCCTGGTCATCAACAGATCAGTCGCTCTCATAGTTTACTTTTGCAGACAATATATTAGTTTATTGTAATTCCCATTCTATGCGGTGTCGACTCGAATCAGTAGTTTCCCTGTTATTCACATATTGTTTTCTTTACTTACATTCAAACCCTTTTATTGTTAACTCGAAATCACAATTGTTTTAAATATGTGTTGACTACAACTTACGAAATGGTTATTTAAAATTTTATTTCTTCCTTCAATTTATTGCCAAAGAATGAGTGCAAACATTCAATTGAATCGTTTAAGTATTGAACGTTAATATTATAAGAGTAAAGTGGAAAGGATTGGGCCATTCATGCCTTTCGCAAAACCATTGTCCAAATTGGGCTCAAATGACTTGTTTTGCTTCAAAACAAAATCTATGGATTGGAAGAACAGAAAACGATTTGCCAAATGTTTACTTCGCTCTCTGTTTGAACTCATCCTGTTTTTTGACGAAACCTCTAAAAACAAGACATAATTGAATGCCATCTTTAAGTGATAATTAATTGCGTTTACAATTCAATCATTAGTTTATGGATTAATCAAATGAAGGTTTCATTCGTTTTACAATTCTTTTGCTATTATTATTTTGAGTTCGCCTTTTAAAAGATAATCAACAAATCCAGAGCTGAATCTGTTTTTTCTTACTTTTCTCTTTCAATCAATAAGTCATTTAAGAGAAGGAAAACTCAAATTCAATAAAGAACTCAAATCTGATTTTTTCGTTCAATTTCTTCAAAGTGTAGTTCAACAGAGAATTCGTTGACTCCTAAGGAAAGCCTAATTATATGAATTTAAACCGTTTTTTATATATTAAAGTTTTGGTGAAATATTTCTCTGCTTTAATGATGTCTAAGGAATAAAGAAATGGCAATAAATAACTTTATATACAAAATATGTATATTTAATGAATTCATTTTTTATGTCGACATTGAGTTCATTAAAATATTGACTAAACGTAAGGAACGAAAATTATTAGATAAAAGTAAGTCTTAATAATCGTTGTAAATGTTTGACAAAATACAGTCAATTTTGATGACATTTAGGGTTGATTTGAAACATTATTATTATCTCAATATTATCTCAAATGTTTATATCTATTATTATTTATAACTCCATTTCTGGCTATTATTTAGAAAAAGACTATTAATTCAAAAGAATTTCTGTGTTTTCTCTACATTTCAATTGAATGATGTTTTTCAAGTATAATAAAAGTTAGCGAAACATGTGATAGCACTTCCTCCTGAGTCACAGCCCCCACACACACCATATATTTTCATAACTGTATATACTTTGTGCACATATTTTTATATACAATAGTTTATTCATCGGATGGACTATTGGGTACTGCCTTTCGATTTGTGCCAATGTTTAGCTCTTTTATCATAACATAAATTTCTAACACAAAAACCTAATGCCATAAATCATTGGAATGACTCCAAGACTCCGATAGTTTTCTTTCTTCTCCGATAATGTATTAAAACTAAAAAATTATTCCAAACATTCCTCCATCGAAAGCAATCAAATGAACTCAAGTTCACTACCATTGATATCACTTGCAGTGCATCCGAAAGGAATGTCTGACTCATTGTCTGATCAAAATTCTCGGCGTTACTCATGTTATAGATGTTAGTGATGTTGGATATGTTGGAGACTCTCAACTAATGCTTTGTTTTTCGGGATTATATACTCAAACTCTCAAACGATCTTTTGTTTGATTCAAACTCACAATCCATACCATTCTCTCTCTCTCTCTCTCTCTCTCTCTCTCTCTCTCTCTCTTTGAGTGAAATCATTTGCAGTTATAATTCTTTGGTGTATTGAATAGAATATATTGAATCGAAATTTATTTATACTTTCAGTCTTTGTTTGTATTTTAATTAATTAAAGGAATAATTCCGACATTTTTCAAGAATAAGATAAGACTCACATAAGTTAACCATCAGTTTTGAATAAACCGAAACTCTTTGAGAAAGGAATTGAAATATTTTCTCCAATTTGTGAAGTGCTAGAAATGCATCATTTGTGAAGTGAGGTCATAAGGAATGGTATATGAGATAGTGTTGGCCACCAATAAGCAAATCCTCTCCAGTTATTGACATTTTAGATTCAAGTCATAGAGAAATGAAAATGTGTTCAGTCGTACATATAATGTAATATAAGAACTAAAAGCAGTCCTTCAACACAACAATCAAATGACTTGAGGCCAGAGATCGCTTCTATTAGTGAGAGAACCGCATCAATATCTACCGCTCCCACCATTTTTGTCGATACCTCTACGGCAGCAAAATTACAAAAATATCTATTCTATGGGTTTAAGCCTCAGATAAACAATATCTTCACTTCTAATGAGAGAGAGAGAGAGAGAGAGAGAGAGAGACCATTATTTTCTAAAAAGATTTTGAAACGAAATGTGAAGAATGGAAACGAAAAATAGTTTCATTTTCTAACTTGAGTTGAGTTTAAATGAATAATTGAAAGCCAAGTGTTCCGCAAATAATATCCGAATCTCTTGAAGTGCTTAAAAATATCTCAATTAAAGTGAAGCACACATTGAAGGGAACGGAACACATCGTTAAGACTTTTAAAAACAGCCCTGAGCTACTAATACAGAAGACTGAGTCATTGCACTCCTAATAGAATAATCACAACTCGTGTTAATTGAAAATAATTGGGGAAAAGAGTTGATTGGATTAAAATTTTGGGGTCGAGTCGTAGTGTTTGAGTTGAAAAAACAATTATTTGGTAAACAATACAATGAACACAATTTTGACAATAATTTGTTGCTAATGTGTTCATCGATTATCACTTGATGTCCGTTATTTGCTTTCCCCTCATATGAAGCCCTCCTCATATGTTTGTGTTTTAGTGCTTTTGGTGTTTGGGTGCAATTTTCTTATGGGTTTCCATGCGATGCAAAAGCAATATAAGAATTTTCGTTAAGCCATAAGCCGTCGAAGTATTTGACAGAAAACTATTGAATGTGAGGTAACATAACATAAATTAAAGCATAGAAAACACGCGAATATATAGTTATCGGCGAACAGAACACAAAATTATGATTACGTGAGGATTCCATTCACCAGATTATTGATAATGTTATTGACCCAAACAACACATCCATTTATTATAAGCACTCCTCATAACTACTATTAAAATATTTTCATGGACTCAATCAAAGTATTGATCTCACAATTACTTAATATTATTATTATCTCAACTTTGAGTTCACTCGAAGATCATTTACTAAAATGATAATACATTCTTAAAAAGATTGGCTAGATCATCTATTATCTCAGTGTTTGAGAGTGAAATCCAAAATCTATTCAATGTTTGTTTGATATTTTTTGACATTTTTATGAAATGTTTAGTTTTCATGACATGAAAGTCAACACAAAAAAAAGAAAAGAAAATCAAGAATTTTGTTTTGAATTGATTTCATACAGTTTTTTGTTTATTTGTTCAGTTAAAGGATAGACTTCACAGAAAACATGGCTTCTGTTTCATTGGTTTCCTAATATTAAATCTTAAATAAATGTTATTCTTAAATAAACAGCTCAAGTATTGAAAGGTTTCACTCAAATAAAATAAAATTGTTTTCAACTTATTTATTGATTATTCTTTAAAACACTTGAATTAAATGAATAAACAAAATGTCATTTTCTTATCAATCGTTGAAAAAGACACTTCATTTCACTAAAGCTATTAATAAATTCGAAAATATAAAAAACTAATCAATCTTTAAAAAAGACAGAAACTTTTCTTATTAATATCACACATTCACTATATTACAGATTCTGTAGTAACATAAAGTCAGATTTGGTCAGTTTAAGGCTAAATCTCTGCAACGCTTTTGAGTATTGAAAGGAAGTTAGCTTTCAGTTAAAAACAAATATCAGTTTTAAAAGCATTTCTAAACTGTATTTGGTTTTGAATATCACACAAAAAAGGTTTTGGAAGCAATCAATTGACAGAACTCTATACTGTTTGGAGAAAACGTTTTTATTTACTTTTATTGAAAGAAAATACTTTAAAACTATATATGATATACATTTGTATTTTCAGGTGGAAAGAGAGATAGCAATTATGAAATTGATAGAACACCCACATGTGCTGGGACTCTTTGATGTCTACGAAAATAAAAAATATTTGTGAGTATCAATACATTTGTCTGATTAAAATCGATTGTTATATCTTTTGCCTCACATTTGTCTCATATTTATTGAAAGAAAAGACGATTTTTTTATTTTTAGTCTATTTTCTCAAATAATTTTGTTTTTGTCGACAGATATTTAATTCTGGAACACGTCTGTGGGGGAGAACTCTTCGATTATTTAGTTAAGAAGGGAAGACTCACCCCTAAAGAGGCGCGTCGTTTCTTCAGACAAATAATATCAGCGCTGGACTTCTGTCACTCGCACTCCATTTGGTATGACTTCTATTAAAGACATAAAAGAGAGGCCAAAGAAATCAGAAAATTATTGTTCTTTTCTTCGGGAAATTCAAGTGATTTGAAGTGAAACTCGTTTTTT
>JAQGCQ010000519.1:0-13633 GCA_034699945.1 Chamobates pusillus
AAAACTGCAACTAATTCTTGTCTGGTCTTTGAAATCAATTCTCGTCACTCTTCGCATTTGGTGTGCAAACTATCCGTCGTCGACGGCTCTCCTTCCCATTCCCTTCACATTCAAAATCCATTATATATTTGTATAAATAATATTGAATTGAATTTCAAATCTAAAAACTTTTCGACTGAAAATTTATTACAAAAATTCTTAGAATTGAATGATTTTTCTCAAAACTTATCGATTGAGTAATAAAAATAAGTTTGATTTTTGGTCTGCAATCAAACAAATATAGATTCGGTCATCAAATTAAGACATAAAAATATAGTCGAAAAAAGTCGAGAATTTGTGAATTCTTTGATATTTGTGTTGAGAAGAAAAGACAGAAAATGTGAAAATGTTTTATCTTTACTGCTCTTTGGAAACGAGTTTTTATGCACAACAGTGAACAGCACAGCATTAGGATAGGGACTGGCAATCGAGAGAGAAGAGCAAAAAAAGAATAATAAAATAAAATCATTATAAGTTTCAGTAATATTATAGTGAAGTCAAACAAATTGCTATTTATTTGATGTTTGTTTGACTGCCATTGAGTGCCAAAAAGTGCCAAAAAGAGAAACACTGAGAAAAAGATAGTAAAGAAATGCTTTACAATAAAGGCATTGAAAGCCAGTGAACGAGTGATTGATTGAAAGTTAGTCCTAAGGGATAGCACAGCACAACCACAGCAAAGGTGGGGGCCGAGACACCAATATGTGAACAGAGAAGACATACTACAGATGTCTAAATGGGATCATAAAAAATAATGCATTAAATTAGTCGAGAAAAACGTCGATTGCATTACAAAATATATGCCAAAAGAGATTTTTTTGTTCGATTCTAGCGATCAGATAAAGCCTCAAAAATGTACAAAAATGTAGCTCACAATCCATATACCAATGACTGAGAGGACTGACAGCCAGAAAGGATTGAAACGATTGAAGGCTTCAAAAATTGGTTTAAATAAATCAATGCTTTTATGACATTATAATGACATAAATTTCTTGTTAGAAACGGATTTAATGAGAATATGTTAATACCTTTTACTCCATTAATACTTCAATTAACAGCTTTTTTAGAAGAAAAACTAAACATTTAATGTTTATTTGTTTGATTTGTGATAATGGCTTTCCTTTTACATACACTGTCTTAATGGGTGAGCTCTATAGTGAGCACCTCTGCACTACATAACCATTTGATTTCATATATTTTTCTGTTGGCTATAAATAGCAAGAAATACAAAATCATTAATTTTTAGCACATTTTCATTGATTCTCTGTTTTTATTTTATTGGCTCTAATTTAGAGACAAATTATTCAATAATTACTATTAATCCTAAATAGAGATCATTAGTATTCAAATGGAAAAACACATGAATTTTATTTTAAATACTTTTCTTAAAGTGTTTTTTAAGTAGTTTCCGGTATTGACTCTCATTTGAATTCCTAATTATTTTCTTTGAAATTATTTTTCTTTCAATTCTTATATTTTTGTTTATTATTTGAAGTTCTGACAGAAATCAAGTTTTTTGTTCATAATTTGATCGCAATTTGTGTCAGAATTGGAATTTCACAGAATCTGACGGAAAGGTAGATAAGAATCGCTTGAATTATGAATTTTTTGTGATAATTATCTTTTTAAGAGCACTAATAATAGAAGTCAAACGTTTTTTGAGTGAAATACTGTTTTAAGTGAATTAGATGTGAGAAGAAAATATTTTACATTTTCAGATACCTTTCCATTATTGGTGGCATTGGCTTCAAAACAGGGCCAACAGTTAGTCAAAATGCCTGACTATTCCTAAGAACGATTGGTTTCGGTGTTTGCCTCAAACTAATACTTTTGGCCGAAATCTGACAGAAATAATAACTACTCTATTGTTGTTTCATTCAAACAAAACATTCGATATTCAAAATGCTTTTTTCTGGTGAGCGCTGGCAGTGGCGGACATACCTTTCTCTCAGAAACATCTCCTTCTTTTTCACTCTACCCCTAAATGAATCAATTTTATTGCCGGAGTTTTTAAAACAAAAATTCTTAAAAAGACTATTAGAGGCAAACACTGTATTCGTTATGACTTACAGGATATTCATTATGAAAATTTCGTTTTCATTGATAGAAAAAATTCAAAATTCATTTTTATATGAAAACGTAAGTCAGGAAAGGGAGAGAGAAAAAAAATACGCCACTCTCTGGGCTCGCACTCTTCTGTGTGCCGGTCTCTCCTCCTTCTAATGGTGTTTTTTTTATCAGCGCCGGCATCTATTTCTTCGTAAATGTTATAACACACAAAAGTCACTTTTAGTCACTCTTACCAATTGTTATCATATGTATTAGTATTAGTACTATAAGTATAACTACTATTCTTTTTTTCGGTCAAACCTTAAATGAATGGCAATGACTGAGATGGCTGTGCTCTGAGCATCACTAGAAAATAGCTATAACTATAACCTTTGGCACTGGCTTTTGCTCTGACATTACTCCTCTCTTAGCGAAAGGCAATCGGCATTAGTGGTGTGCTGTTCAAAAAAGTGAAGTGAACACTATAAAAGGATACACACTCTATACCTGTGATTGCCATTACTCTCCGTTCTCTCTCTCTCTCTCTCTCTCTCTCTCTCTCTCTCTCTCTCTCTCCTTAAATATATGTATGACTTGAAGTTCTCCACCTTTTGGTTGAGCGCAATATTGAACTCCAAGTGAGTTAATAATACCCGAAAATACTTGTTTAGAATCTTAGGCCTCAAAAACGATATACACTTTGAATAGAATTAGAAATAATATATCCTTAAAGAGAGAGAAGTTGTCAAAAAAATTAGAGTCTTATTCGACATCTATTATAACTTATTTGGTTTTTATGTTGGGTTGACTGCCTTTGTCTCCATCATTACCATTAGGAATGGCACTAACAGTTGTTTTATTCATTAGAAATAAGCATTTCTTTCTTTTTTTTCGGTTAATAACAACTAATTATTAATATTGAATGGGATTTAAGTCTTGAGTTCTATTCATAGGCTTTTTGTGAAACATTTTTGATAGGTTTGTGTCTACAAAATGAAGTGAAGTGTAGTGTAAGGCAGTGTCTAAAAGGTATGGTTAATCCACTATCAAATGGCAAATGCTATCAAATTTCATAGCCGTCTTATTTTGCACCCTCTTCTCAATTGTAATACTCTTATATCGCTTTCGTCACACTTTTCAAATTCAGTGCTTTCTTTGTTCACATCGACTATTGTTGTCCGCATTCCGGGCCATCCAATAGCACAGGGCATTGGAAAGGCATCGCACAGGCATTCCATTGGCAAACGCATAGCTATACTCTATGAGAGACCAATGCATGAGAAACGGCAACAAAAATGAAGAGAAAAAGTGAGAGAATGAAAGAGAAGAACACTTTTTAGAAGAAAAACTTTTTCTCTAAACGTTTTTCATTTCATACATAAGTTATAACTCTTAAGAGTTGTTGCAAAGAAAGAGAGATAATTATAATTTTTCCTTTTTGGTGGTTGTGCTGACTCTTGCACAGCATTGAAACCGTGACCAACTCACCGGAATGTATTACTCGATCCCACACGACCTCAGATATCATCAATTATTGTATCGCTTTCTTTCTGCAAATTTTGCAAATATTTTTCATTCAAACATATATTGAATACGAAATGAAATATTTATCAAATGTTTTCTTAGTTTTTAAGTAAATTTAATAATAAATGTAATGAATGTTCTTTTGGGTGAAAAATATTTGATTTGATATTAAAGTGAGAATCAAAATATGTTTTACTAATTATTGCAATTAATCGCAAATTTTGTCGCGAATGCAATGAAAAAAAGCGTACACTTTATTACTCACACAAACAAAATGTTTTATTATTTCTATTTTTTTCACTTAAAGAATAAGTTATTAGCCCTTGGGCATTTTTCTACAGCACTAAAGAGTCCAATCTCTCAATGTTTTACTTTTTTCTTAGTGCGAGAGAGAGAGAGAGAGAGAGAGAGAGAGAGAGAGAGAGAGAGAGAGAGATTTAAATGTTTGTGAGAAGAAGTAAACGCTTTGATAGAAGAGTGAGCGGACAGACATTCATAATAATGTAAAAGTTTTTCTTCACTTTTGGTATTGGAGTCTCATTTACTTCAAATATTTATTTTGTTTGAGTCTCTCTTCTAATCGATTTGAAAGGTATGCGTCGATCGAAGAATAAGAAAATAAAAGACCAAAAATTTCTATCCAATGCTCACATTTAGTTCGTTTGCATCGAAAATATGTTAAATTTACTTTTTTTTCACTCACTCTCTATAGCTCTCCCTTTCTCTCTCTTGTGATGAGTGCTATGAGTAGTGCTTCTGTTAAAAGTAGTTTTCTTTTGGTCCACAATAAAAATTTTCAGATAAATTATTTTATAAATTCTTCTCTTTCTTTACGTTGATTTCAAGTTTTTATTTTCGTTTCTCTTCTCTCCTCTTATGTCACGACTTCTTCAGTGTTGGACTGAATTGTGAGCACTAAGAAAATTATTGGCTTTAAAATTGAAAGAAATACTCGACTTTTTCTTACACTTAATATCTGTTTTCGTTATTCAATGAGTTATTCTTAAACACAAAACACATACTTTTTTCAGCTTTTATTAAATTTCTCGGACTTTCAACGCCTCCAATAAGTAAACACTGATATTATAACACAAAAAAGTCTTTTATTGTCTGAATTCGGGTTCACTTTTCTCCGGAACTCTAATATCATAATAAAGTGCGATAACTATTATTAAAGATAAAGAAGTTTCACAAAAAAAAACTTTCCTTCAATTCTTCGGTTCCTTTCTATGGATGTGTTTATGTTTTATGAATTGCAAATCGCTTTTGAAAATTCAATTAGCGTTCAATATATTGCAAGACTATTATTAATCGTGAAATTATCGAACCCAACAACTAATTGATTTGTATTTTTTTGCACAGGTATTTAGGAATGGTAGGCGTAAATCTGCCCCGAACTCCGGTTCATCCGCGAAATAATTTTTATTCTACTCATTACGCAAACAATTACTTAAATGAAGACCCGTCGCGACTCATCCACAATAGTTTGCAGCCACAGCCCAGTCTGGCCTCAGACTATGAGCGACATATGGGACACGCCATAGCCTCGAATGCGGGCGCCTCCAACTCTTTCTCGTCGTATCCATCGGTTGAAACGTTCACTCATTCGAATTCTGTGGAACAGGAGTCGAGTTGTGCTAAAATGCCAGGACTTGTGTCCAAACAGTTACAGGTATGTGAAGCTCAGCCCAATGCCATGTATGCAGTGAGTGAGGGCGCAAAACGAGCAATACATGAGTGTCAGAAACAATTCAAGAACGAGCGCTGGAACTGCACAACAGAAGGCGACAAATCAGTGTTCGGACACACACTTCAAAGAGGTATGCAATACATACTATGCATTCAATTTGAATAGAAATGCATTTTTTAAACAAATTCTATAATATTTCGTTTGTTGTGAACCGAACAGGAAGTCGAGAGACAGCATTCGTTTACGCCATTACCAGCGCAGGTGTGGTTCACGCCATATCACAGGCCTGTTCTGCTGGCAATTTGACCGAATGCTCCTGTGATTTGTCACCTGCCGGTAACACCAATCCAGAGGGATGGAAGTGGGGCGGATGCTCCGACAATATCCGCTACGGTATGCAATTCGCCAAAACCTTTGTGGACGCACCCGAAAGAGCGGCCCGAAAACAGAACCGCGACATCAGAGCAATGATGAATCTGCACAACAATCACGCGGGAAGACTGGTATGTCTTTACTGTATTTTTTTGCACATACTTTAAGAAAAACACAAATAAATAACAATAAATAAAAGTCTTTTTGTTTGGGAAACAAAAAGTTGTTGTCATTAGTCATGAGCTGAAGAAATGCTTTGATTATCGATTATTTGAAACAAAATAATAAAAAGACAAATATTTTGTGTTAAACCCGAAAATAAAAAGTTTTTTAAATCGTTTAAAATGTTAGCTAAAAATAAGAAGAATATTCATAATATTTCGATGAGAGTCAGAGATATGATGTGTTTAGAAGTCGAGATGCCTTTAAGTGCTTTGAGATAACATTTTGGGTCCCATAGACGTGAGTCAACTGCAAAAGTGCTTACAATTTAATCGTTTAACTAATCAATTGATCGTTTGATTAAATAATAGCCTTAAAAATGCGGTATTTTGTTGCGGGAGTGCCCGTCAATCACTCTTAAGCTAATTGTCTTTTCTTTCACTTCTTATGTATGTCTTGTATTGTGATTCTGGTCTCAGATCTGATCATTGAGTTTAGAGTCCAAATAAATTGTCAGACAATAAGGAATTTTGTTGTCTTTTTGTGTGCTTTATATGAGTTGTCATTTGAAGACTGAATTCAATTCTCAGATGAATTGTAACTTTGATTTAGACGTGATATGAATATGTGTGTGATTTATACATAACAAAAATCATACATTTATACCACTTATACATATATACACTAATATATATTAGAAGAGCAGTTCTTATAGCAGAATAAGCGCCTTATATGACGTGCTTTTGATGTAGAAGTTGTTTGATGGGAATGGGATGGGAATCGCAAACTGATGTGAAAGTTATTTTTGAGCCCAAAAAATAATTGGGAAAAAAGTTGGGCTCATTTTTTTTTCTTCTTTTGCTGTGTATTTGAAATCTTCAATTCAAGATTTATGGCTTAAAACTAATATATAATCATTCGCTTAAAGCCATTGTAAGAAATAATTGCAGTAATGGGTGTCTCACTCCACTCACTCCACTCAAACAGTGATGAAGAAGAAAAGTCATTGATTTGATTTTCTCTTTGATTACTTCATTATAAATATATTTCTCTTTGAAAAGCAAAAACATAACCAAAATAAAGAGTAGTTTCAAAGTCCCCAAGAATTCCAACTCTTCTGATATTAGTATCGAAATTATTTTAATTAACTCCGCATTCATTAAAACAACGGATCAATTGAGTGGTGCCTTAATTAACTCACTTATGAATTGAAGGCATATTTATATTATTTTGTTGTTATCTTTTTATAACGTTTTCTTCAATTATGTCCAAGTTCATTTTTCTTGATTAACAAAACAGATATGAATTATTAATAGACTGAATGCCACGAAATCCATATCATTGTCTGTTTGGAGACAATGAACAACAAAAACCGAAAGTTTAATGATTTCTATTGAGTTAATGACTATTCGTTGACTATTTTTCTCACTTCAAACTTGTATTGCATTGAATTAAATACAATAAGAGATCGCACATAAGGGACAGCACATAAGGGACAGGAAATGTTTTCTATTACCTCCACTTTGATTAACATAAATGAATCATTAGGAAAGGCATCAAATTCAATAGGCGTTACTTAATTCAGACACCTGTACCTCAAATTGCTTTCTCCGGAATAATATTTTTGGCGTTTCTTTACTCCTACTCTTATGCCTCGTAATACCTATCCCTGTTTTGTTGGCCGGGCAGTAGACAACCGTCCACAACACTGCACAACACTCCACAACACAACGACAAACTGATGCTAATTTCAAAATTGAATTTCACTTTCTATTAGAATCTGGAAAATGCATTCATCTCTCATTCAATTCATTTATATTCGCTTAGAATTTGTATTTAATAACAATTTCAAAGGAAAGGAATTTTTTATTTATCAAAAATAACTCTATTATTATCTCACAGTTTATGTGTTGGGCTTTTGATGAGTGTGAGTCCTCCCCTCCTCTCAAGTTATATAACATGTATTTAAAGATATCAATGTCTAATAGCAGTCATTGGAGTCAATCAATTATATTAAGTGTTTATATATATTTCCACCAATTTATTCATACAATGAGTTTTGAAATTCAAGTTTAGATAATAAGAGAGTTTTGGTATTAATTTTGTTCATTCATTCAATATTTGAGATCACATACAGAGTGTTGTATATTATTGTTGGCCCAAAAGATTAGCATTAGATTAGCATAACATAAAAATTCAATAATTGATGGCTTTCTCGAGCATTTGCAGACAGACAGACATCGGAGATAATGTCAGATCCAATCCATTATAGAATCAGATATACTGTTTGTCTGACTTCTAAAACAATAATTCATTTGTTGTAAACTCTATGCGAAACACACAAATTTCGGACCAAACATTTGTTTGTCTTTTGAGTATTAGATTTCAAAATAAACGCACAATTTTTAAAAAAATCACATATTCTTTGCTTAAGAAAACAATACACAAAACTATTTTTTTTCTCCTCTTTTCAAGAGATGAATGTCTGAGAAAAAGATTTATCCGGAATTGACTTTTTTTGTTGAGAAAATTTTTGTTTGAGTTTTGTTTCTCGCAATAAATTTATTTTTAAATTCAATGTTTATTTCTTTTGAAAATTATATAAATAAACAGAAAAAGGATTTCTCTTCAGAAAAGAAATCAAAAGAAAAACTTAGCGATGAATCAGACGTTACGATAAAAATTGTTTAAAGAAAATAAGAGTAATTTTTATACGAATTTTAAAGTTAATTCAACTTTTATATCGAGACTTTTGATCGAAAAATTCGTATTCAATTAGACTAATCATTATTCAATTTACGATTTATCAAAAAACTATCAAGGCTAAAAAAAGAGGAGAATTATTTTGCTTTTTTTGAAAAATTCTCTCACATTTATTCCTCGATTACTTTTATTAGTGTTTGAGAAGAGAACTAAAGAAACAAAAATGAGTCGAAAATAAGAAAATAAATTCATTTTTAAATTATTCACTGATATATTGAGAAAAGTGTTTAACTCTGTGCCAAATAAAGATCAAGAGCTTCTCATATTGATTTTAAAATTGCCCTAGCGTAAATCAAAATATATAATAATTTGTTAGCAAACGATTAATAATTTATTACATATTTATTGTCAAATAATTTATGTTTTAATATTTTATTTATTTATTTTTCTTTACATTTAGTATTATTTTGTTCTTCTTTTTTCTCGTAATTATTCTTACAATATATTCAATGCTAACAAATGTTTCACTTCAGAGACAAGTATTCCGTTTTTGAATATTCTCAACATTTTTATTATCCGAGAAGAAGTCATAACTTATTTGAACACATAGTATAGAAGAGTAGTTCCTCTCAGTTCTCATTGCAGTAATAGTTTTGTATTAATTTTCAATTCACTATACATTTAAGTGAACAGAATTTTCAACACAAAAAACAACAACAAAAAAAAACGAAATTATTTTATATGAGAGGCAATTGACTATTAAATAGATAGCACTGGAAGTCATTATACCACTCCATTGCACTCCGACTGACCATAATATTGAATTCACAGATTCTTGTGTTTCAAACCGATTGATTAGAGACTGAGTTAACGCTTAAAACACTTAATATTTATGCACATAAATAGTGAGTCATATAAATAGTATATAAATATTTGAATTATTTATGATTTCAATTGGTTTCTGAGAAAATCACAAAATTTTCTTATTTTTTCTTTTCTTCTTTGTTTTAATAGCAAAATATAAGTAATTTATTTGTATTTAAAACCATCAGAAACTCTATTTTGTGTTTTTATCTCACAATCAAAATATTTTAATCTCAAAACACAAAAATGTTTTCAGAGGTTCTCTTTTTAAGAGAGAGAAGAAAAAAAATGCTTGACTTTCAAGTTCTGAGTCCTTTGAGAAAAGATTAATATATTTGATAACAACTAATATCAAGAAATGAATAGAAAAATTCTAAGTCTAAAGAAATTACATTATTTTTCCTCTCAATTGAAGGCGATCTACAATCAAATGGAATTGAAGTGTCGGTGCCATGGAGTGAGCGGTTCCTGTGAGCTCAAGACTTGTTGGCGAACATTACCGCCGTTCAGTCAAGTGGGACACGTCCTCAAACAAAAGTACGAGAACTCGGTTCAGATATCGCCCAAAGCACGCAAAAGACTGCGCCGTAAAGGAAAGGTCAAAAGGAAAGTGCCCGTCCGCAAAGAGGACCTTGTTCACATTCACAAGTCGCCCAACTTTTGCCTTCAAGACCCAAAGAAAGGCATTCTCGGCACAACTGGCCGACAGTGCAATAAAACGTCGACCGGTCCCGAGAGCTGTAATCTGTTGTGTTGTGGACGTGGATATAATACACAAATATTTCGTCAAGTGGAAAGGTGTCAGTGCAGGTTTCACTGGTGCTGTTTTGTCACCTGTTCCGGTGAGTCCAACTCAATGAAAAATTGCACATTTATTCAAATATTCATAATTCTAATGCTATTATATTCTGTCCTTTAGTTTGCGAACAAATGGTGGAAGTCTATACTTGCAAATGAGTTTGCATTTGGAGTCGACACCAAAAACAGCCAAATATATTAAACGTCGACTTAAATGTTGATTATAATTAAAATTATTAAAAAGCAAACAAACAAAGCATTCAATTACTGGTCCCATAGTTTAATGTCTCAACCGATGAGGCGCTGGAGATGTGACGCGAAGAACACTACCATTGAGTGTCATCGCATTTGCTGTGATATTATCCCAATCTTTTGAATAAAAACTATTTTATTTAATGTCAATACAACTGATAGGACTGATCCACGAATTGATATAACATTTATATTAATATTTATATTTAAAGCAAAATTAAATTAAAGTTTTACTTCAATCACAATATGACTATAAATAGCAGTAATAATAACGAACCGCACAATAGTTTGTCGACTATTGTTAACGAAATATGCATTCAATTTGATTATAAAACTAATGAACTTAAAAATTCAATATTGAAGTCATTTTTATGTTAAAAATCTAGTTATTAATAGCACTCGACTATGAATTGTATAAAAATTATTTAAACATATTTTCTAATAAACTTCTACTTAATTAGAAAATTAAGTCGTTTTTTCATTTTTTGATTAATTGAATGATTAACACAACAAAAATTGTTGAAAAACAGCTCAGGTAAGTGTTCACTGAGCTATCAAAACTCAAGGTGAATATTTAAATTCACTTTTCAAAGGTAATTCTAGATAATTATTTCGTAACTCAATATCAATATTATTTAAATTTAGTTTTTATTAACCATTAAATCATTTTTTATTAATTAATAAAACATTTTATATCTAATGAACAAAAAAAACAATAAAACCAAAAATTACTGATTATTTGATTTCATAATTAATGGACTTTTAATTTTGCACCTATTAACTTTGCATCTTGCAATTTAAATTGATAAAATAATATTTCAAATGATAGTGTAATAATAAATGGTTAATAAATGGTTAGTAAATGGTTAGGTTAAGTTTGATCAAAGTTTTCCTCAAATAAATATTGAATCGAAATGCGGTTCAATTCCAATGAAATGCTTAGCCTTTCGATAGATTTGACATAAATTGAAAAAATGGCCAAACATTTGTGTCTAATAATTTTAGCGATATTTTTATTCTGTGCGAAATCAGATCAACAAAATGATAAAGACTACACGGATCAGTTTGAGACGAGCACTCAGTCATCAGCCGAAGAGAAAGTCACTGAAAACATACCAAATGACCCGACTCTGACTCTCAGTGATATTGAAGAAGAAATAGGAGAAGAGATCTGTAGTATTGATGCCATCATTGATAAGCTATTGCCTGAAGACTACGAGGAGGGAAAGCGTCTCAATATAAGCACCAGAGTTGGACACATCAATCAAACCTTTGCCCGAATCGATAGAATTATTAAACTTTTAAATAATTATTCCAATAATTTGAGTCCTATATTACAGAAAGTGATGGCAAGAGTTTCCACAATTATATATGAAATATCATTACCGGCAGAATGTATGGCATCCATAGCTGTCATCGGAGAGGCTGTCGCTAACAGACAGTTGTGGGCAATCAAATGTTGGCATTGATTTCCAAATATTTCACTATTTATTAATTGGGAGTCAATTATTTTTTCTCTCTTTTTTCAAGTTATTGATTCAATGGGAGGAATACCATCCGGTATTTTGGACGGCGTTTTATCGAGTGTTGGCGAATATAGTGAATGTTTGGATATCCGTAGCCCTCCCGACACACGAATACCTATTACTGGTCAGTACTGTTTAGCCAAACCTATAATACCTCACCCGATGCGAAACACATATAAAAGTGACGAACCGTTAAATAATATATTTTCAATACCTGAGCAATACATCGATGAAGTGATTGATTTGTTATATGTGTTCAACGGATCGCTAATCAATATAGGAATTTGCATACCGTCCACATGTAATCCTATAGACATCCAAAATGCAATCAATCAAAGTATAGTTTACTCAATCGTTTGAACACTTGTTTAATGAAATAACACTTTTTGTTTTTGTAGTAATATTTCCTTTGCTAAGAATTCCTGTGCAAATTGGGCCACAATGTGTCACTAAGGATAAACCTCTAGTACTGGACTGGTATCAAATTACAGCGATGTGAGTCCAGTTCTAATTACTTACTCATTCAATAATTGATTGTATTATTTGATAGTTTGGTTTTCTCCTCATTATTCGTGTTAACAGTTTTGGCCTCAATTTATGAATTTATAATTGAATGGAATGACAGACAAAAAGAACAGAATAACTTGAATGTAGATAAGAATCAGATAAGACGAGGTATCTTATCTAGGCTTATTATCTCGTTTTCAATTGTCTCGAATACAAAATCAATGTTCAAAAAGTCGAGCAAAAAGTTTGTTAACATTGATTTCGTCCGGTTTCTAATGTTATTGCAAATCACCTTGATGCATCAATACTACATCTATCTATTCTGGAGTGCTCTGCCTCTAACTAAACGTATATTCACTGGTATGCCATCTAAAATAAGCACAGACTACAAATATGCATTCCTTCGTAATGTGCACAACACTGACTTCTTCTTTGCCCTCAAGTAAATCATTTTCAATAATCAGTTCAAATAAAACATCAAATCTTTAATCAAATCGTTTCAGTGGACTCGTTATGTCCTATAGTCTGGTTGGAAGTCTTGAAAAGAGTGGCGGAAAATTCAATTATATTTTATACTTGGTCAATATTTATCTGAGATTCTATCCGGCAATCTTTGGCACAATTCTTATGTACTACCTATTACCATTAGTTGGATCAGGGCCTTTTTGGCATGTGGTTGACTCACAATATGTGGAGTCGTGCAGAAAACACTTAATCCCTAATCTATTATCCTATAACTTCTATGTGTTGGACATGGAGGAATTCATTCAATCATCCATGGTGAGCTCAATTTAGCAATCATTATATTAATTTACAGGCAATACCTTTCCATGCAGTGCAATATCGCGAGCTGGTGGGCCAACACAATGTTCCATTTGTTGGTTATGGCACCCCTTTTCATAGTTCCGTTTTATAATTCAAAAAAATTAATTTATTTCAATATATTTTTGGCAATTCTCGGGTCTGTCGTAAGTCTGAGTCATATCTTCATTAAAGGCATTCCAGTTATGAATCAAATGTCAAAAATGAACTCAATATTAGAGGAATCATTTTATTCAATATACTATACCTGGCCATTCATTCATCACATCGCGCCGTTCGCCGCCGGCATTATTACCGGTTATCTGATCAAAAAAATGCCGAACTT
>JAQGCQ010000520.1:0-13629 GCA_034699945.1 Chamobates pusillus
GTATAGGATTCACGTATTAATTAGATTTTATTGAATAAAAGTGTGACTTTAATAAAAGTATTAAAAAAGTTTTCCCTTTTAAATAAAATTCATAATTTAGTGAAATTTTAGACCAAAAATGTGCTCAAAAATTGTATCAATTGCTTAATTCAATTAAAATCTGTGACTTGTTTTGCATTAAATATTTTGGCGATTAGTTTATAGAATGAGTCGAATATAATTATGATCTCATCATTGCTTTGATATGATTTGAATTGAATAAGGGATTAACTGTTTTCACTTCAAATCAAATTGAATCTTTAATTTGAAATAACCTAGCTCAGATTTATCGCTGGCCAAACAGTTGTTCCTAATTAATTGAATATTCAAATATTAATCTAGATTCTTTTTAAACACAATCAAAATATATTAATTAAATTAAGACTATTTCTCATAATTTTTCCAACGAATTATGAAATGTTTTCAATTTTAGACTCATTTATCAAAACAAAGAAATTTTAAACAAACAAATTGTTAATTAATCAAAAGCAAAATAGCAATTTAGCAAGGTAAATAACGAACTGTCTTTTACTTCACAAGTTCTCTAGAATTTTATGACGATCCAAAATGTAACATGCTCAACGGCTCTGATGGAACAACAATGGGCTCTTTTTTATCTAAAGACGACACACTTTACCTCTTCGCAGGGGATATGTGCAAGTAAGATTTCAATTTGAAATTCATCCAACTTATTTGCACATAAATGAACTTGTCAAAAATATTAATGATAACATTTTTCATATAAATTGAGATCATTTCACATCAAATATAAAGAGGAGTCAGTGGTCAGAGGAATACCTGTCTATCGTTATATATTTCCTCCGTCATTGTTTGCGGGTCCGCACAACAATCCCAACAATAAATGTTTTTGTCGAACACAAAACTATGAGAAATGTGATGGTATTTTTGACCTGGGACCATGCCAGAAAGGCGCTCCACTCGCCTTCTCATTTCCACATCTAATGCATTGCAGTCAAGTCATTAAAGACAAAGTCATAGGAATGGATCCCAAAATCGAAAAACATGAGAGTTTTTTCGATATCGAACCGGTATATACCGTATATTCTTTGAAGGCTATCCATTAAATTTATTTCAGTTATTTATGTTATTCATCTTTAAGTCATGAATACATTTTTCAAAAAGTCTTTCCAATACACTTAACAGACATTGGGAGCACCTCTCAGAGCTGCGGGAAGATTACAAGTGAATGTCATACTCAAACCCATTCCATTGATTCCGTCAGTAATTTGAATATTTATTTAGAATTTGAATGAAAAATATTTATTAACTTTTGCAGTGGATTTGGAGACGTCAATGAAGCAGTTGTGCCCTACGTCTGGATGGAAGAGGTATTCACTTTAAATAAACACATTCAACAATAATTAGAGGACAGCCTTAAATATGCAAATATTCAAATGACAAGATTAGTTTCAATTAAATATGAATTGAAGCAAAAACTTTTAGAAACATTTTTAGAAAATCAATAAAACCTTTATCTGATATAAACTACAAAACATATGTAAAGTTATATAAATTGAATAGAAATTTTGATATATTCTTGATATACTCTTGATAATATACATAATCAGACAAATTCTGACAAAAAGACCTCATTTAATATTAAAGAGGATTTGAAGTTAAAAACATATCTTTGAAAATCGCCTTAAAATGTATATAAAAATTTAAATATTATAACGAATATAACAAAAGAGCGAAAAACAAATTAATTAAATTCTATTTAAGGAGTGATTAATTGATAACATGAATAGAGTCTTAATTAATATTCAAAAACATGTCTCGAATATCCGTTTCTGTGCTCAACATTTTCTAAAAGATAACGGAATCTGATATAAATGCAAATTTGTGAAAACAATGCTCTAATTTAACAAGATATACATTCTGTATAAATCCTATTTTCAATGAGAAACCCTATTTTTAAACTTTTTATATTTTTTTGCCAACGAATGAACAGTTCGTAGAAATAGACGACAAATTTGAGAGTATGATAAAAATGGCCACAATTCCGATTACAGTAATAAGGATGGGCTCACTTTTAATTGCATTGATCGGAATACTAGTGTTGAGCACTGGCTTTGGTTATGGATTAACCAAAAGAAATAAAGTAAACCAAATTAATTTTAAAAGAAATCAGAATAAAGCAGTTTTTTGTTATCAATTGTTTGAACAGTCAGTTCCAACAAAAAGACAAAACTCGACTTCAAGTCCGCGAAGCGAACAAACAATTATTAATTCGTCGCCAAATAGTGTGAAGACTTCCCCTCAAAAAGAGAATCCGAGTGAAAGCAAAATGAATGGATATCCTCACAAAGCGTTAGAAAGTGAAGTGGAAGAGACCTTTTCTGCCTCTACTTCTACTTACGAGACAAAAGATAATGAGATCAGTGCTGAAGACAAAACCAGTCAAATGTTAAGTCAAGCCATTACTCAAACTCCAAAACTGAGTCCAATATTAGAGTCAAATGTATTTACGATAACTCAGCAAAGATCTAATGTCGGCCAACAATCCAAAGATGAGACCAGACTTAGGATTACTAATGAAAACTCAATTCGAAACGCTTTTGAGGAGCGGACGTCTCCGCCCGGAAATGTTGAGTAAAGGGTTTAATTAAACGTCGAATTCATATATTCATAATTCAATTGAAATAATTTAGAATAAAATGCTGACACAATTATTGCGTTAATGAAAGTGTACATGCTAATGTGTCATTGAAATATTGCTCAAATAATGGCTAATGTACCTTTATTATTATATGATTATGTTTGCAAGGTAAACTTCAATATTTGATCAAATGTCTCAAAATAATGGCTTCAATTTAGTTCAATGATAACTCTATTTGTTTGAACTCTTAACGAATTTCAATAAAAATAATAAAAAAAAATCTGAAAATATTCTATACTTGAATTGATTGACAACTGATGTCGAATAACATATGATTTGATTCCTAAGGAATTTTCCGGAAAAAAATATTTATTTTAAAATCATTTATAATTTTAATTGAATCAGATTTTTATGAACAAGAATTGAATCATAGATTTGTATGATTTGTGTGACAGTCATTAAGTTTCACAATCCTTTCAAATGAAGAGCGATAATAAACGAAAATTCACCTGAGCAAATAACTCTTTTCCAATTGATTAAAAAAATTACATAACATTCAAACATTTCAATGTTTGACAAACTTCTCTATTAAATTGAATTTTGTTTTTTATTCAACATTTCTTCAAAAAAGATGTCTTTCGAATAAGAAATAATTGTTCTAAATAATGTTATCTTGGATAAATAATGAAAAAGTTGTTTCTCATCTTAATAATTATGTCCAGTTTTGTTAATGGCATCCCTTTTATTGGTGAGTCCACCCATTCTATCATTCAATTGATTTTTTATAACATTGTTGTGAACGGAAATAAAGCACAAAAAAGTTTATCCCTAACCAAACAAAACGGAAGTCAAAGACAGACATCAAATAAGAGTTACCAAAATAATAACAAAAGAAGAAGAGGTGGTGGTCGCAATGGTCGCAATAGGGCATCCATCTCTTCAACGCCTCTTTGGCCGGGAGGTACCGTTTACTATAAGATCGACAATTCTTTGTGTGAGTCAACACTTTTCTCAATTAAATGAATGATTTTGTGATAATCTTATGGTTTGGTTCAGCCTCTCATCGAAGACTAATACAGAACGCTATGAGAAAAATTGAATCAAATTCTTGTATTCAATTTAGACAACGAACTAATCAACAAAATTACATCCAATTCTTCAGTGGAGACGGGTATGACCTCAATCTTTTACTTTCATTTCAATCAAAGTTTCATTAATTCTCATTCAAATTCCCCTCAAATTGAAAATTTTTATCGAATGATAGAAACTATTCCACTGTTTTTTGCACAACTTATAAACTTTGACATACTTCCGTAAAACGAGCATGATAACTAAGGGTTTTGTGATTAATAAAATAACAATTGATGTCTGGCTATTCCCACAAGAATTTAGTTGAGAAACATTTATTTGTGATATTATATGATATCCATTAAAACATTTATTATCTAAATTTTTTGCGATCAATATTTAATTCATTTCTATATTAGACTTCTCTTCGAACACATCTTTCAGTGAAGAGATGATGTGTTGTCTAAACCTTATTGATTGATATCACAATTTATCGCTGTTTTATTCTCTGAGGCAATGCTTTACTCAGACAAACATGTATTTACTGATCAATATTGAAGTAAACCGATGACCAACTCTTCCATGAAAACTCTTCACCAGTTCTATGAGACTTATCTCAGATGTGTTTAATTAAAGAAAAACATTAATATTTTGTTTGTTTAGCTGTTATTCATCTGTTGGTAGAGTCGGTGGCCGTCAATATCTATCTTTAGGTTACGGATGTCATGATATCGGGAGTGCAATGCATGAAATACTGCATGCGCTCGGCTTTTACCATGAACATATGCGAGCGGATCGCGATAGATATGTGACGATCAACAGACAGAATATAGAGAGTGGTATGCAAGATCAGTTTTCTAAAGTGCCCGAATCTAAGAACCACTTATACACAAAATTCGACTTCAGTTCGATTATGATTTACGGCCGAAAAGCGTTCAGTAAAAATGGAAAGGAGACAATGACACCCAAAGTGCAGGGGGCCCGCATGGTTGAGTCCCACTACAAAACCAATTTGAGTCCACTCGACATCTCGACTCTTAACCAAATGTATAGATGTAACTAACAGTCAATCGATTATTAATATTATTAGCTATTTATATTCAAGATTAACCTTGCTCCAACTGAGTATTGCTTGTTATCCTCAAATGGTCTAAAAGCATGTGTTTGGTTATAATAAAACTAAATGTACTTGCTTTTAATGGTTTGTCCTCAAAGTAAATATTGTCGACATAAAAGAAAAAATGAAATACAGATTTCTGTATTCATTCGTTTTTCAATAAATAAATACTTTAAGCCTTAAAAGACAAAAAAAATGTTGTCTACAAAAGAGTGAGAAAAAGTTTAGAATTATTCAGTATTTTTTGATACCTTAAAGTTAAAGGAATAAAAAAATACTGAATAATTCTAAACTTTTTCCCACTCTTTTGTAGACAACATTTTTTGGTTTTGTTGTTTAAATTGATACAAATCGAGTGAATGAAGTCTGGGCTCAATTTATTTAATATCAATAATATAAAACCAATTTTGAATCACAAAAATTGCTTTCGAGTTATTTGATCTATTTTGAGCATGATCATTGATCATACTTTATACAAACTTCTGTATAATTCTAAAACTTGAATACTTTTGATCGATATTTTTATTATAATTCAAGAATAATAACGCATTCCTCGTATATAAGGGTTTAAAATCAATGGATGTGTTTATTGTTACAAAATCGATTGCCTCAAAATGTCAAACATAACATTTATTTCAGTTAAATCTGATATTTATTTTCAAATGATGACAATTTTTATCCTTGTAAATAATACCTTCGAGGAGTAGGATATACCTCTCCATACTTTTTAATTTTTCAAAGACAATTAATAATGAATTAGAAAATCCCTTTTTATTACAAACTTGGTAAAGTTACAATGTTTCAAAATCTGAATAATTTATTGATAAATTCTTTCCTTTAAGTGAATTGAAAGAAAAATTTATTGAATGAAAATTTTTAAATAAAATATATTATAAATCAAAATAATTTGAATTTTGGTATTCATACCTCTATAATAAACACCTTGCATATCTACTATTATTTACATTTCTTTGACAATTATTTTATCGCATCTGTCGTCTCAACAAACAATTATTTGGCGAATAATAGTTGAATTGAACAAGATCATGATGATGATGATCAAAATGGTGTAGTGAAGCGTCAATATATTCAAAAACAAAATCTTTTGAGTGAAAAGTTTCTAAAAATACTAATAAAACGATAATTAAATATAATTATTATATCAATTAAATTAGTTAAAAATGCGTTTAAATTTGAACTTGTGTGTATAAAAAACCAGTTTTGCAAGTTTATTAATAATGATTTGGTAGCAGTGAATAGTTTTGTAAATTACTGCCTTGATGAACATCCAAATAACAGGTTAATTAACTAAAAACCCATTGAAATAAATCTCTCAAAAAATGTCTGCAAAATCACAACAAATAAATTAAAACTTTGATAGACTTCCGGAAAATTGTTAATAATTGGACTGAAATTCAAAAGGATTTTAGACTTAATTTCAATTCTGACGATAATCCAGTGTTACTACAAAAATAAAAGACAGAATAGAATTGAATTTTAAAACTAAACTTAAAATTATTATTGTATTTGATTTTCAACGGTTAATAGAGTTTCCAAAACATTAAATATTTT
This sequence comes from Chamobates pusillus, assembly GCA_034699945.1. Lineage (NCBI taxonomy): Eukaryota > Metazoa > Arthropoda > Arachnida > Sarcoptiformes > Chamobatidae > Chamobates > Chamobates pusillus. Next base: position 6,417 of record JAQGCQ010000520.1, read on the forward strand.
TCATATATTTTATGGTTTGTTGACTAGAATTTGAGAACTCATTCAGAGATTACAGTTTTGGATCAAATGATAATTATTTACTGAACCGAATCATAACTTTGTATTTTCGTTAATAACTGTTTCAGCAGTTCTTTAATACAATATCTTTGGAAAAAAGAGTGAGAAAAAAATTATTCAAATATTTAGTTTACTCTTATATTTATTGTCTGTTATTTGATATACAAAAATGTCGCCAAATTTCACCAAATATTTCATTAGTTATCAATCAAATCAATAAATTTTCTTCTGATTTGTTTTTAATCGAAGAAATGTCACATGAATTTCAAACTAATATCAGCGATAATGAGTGTCATCAGAATCAGCATGGTGCTTCCAATATTGAATCGGAGTGAGTAATCAATTTCTTTCCAATTTATTCAAAACTCTATCAAAAATATTTTTATTCAATTAATTTTTGTATATTTTTGCAAAAAATACTTTTATATTTCGTAACTCAATTTTGTGCACAGATTTTGTTTTTAAAAATTAAAAATAAAGTGCATTACTATTACGTAATAATAAAGTGGAAGGAATGCTCACCACAACCAACAACTCTCATAGAGTCTAATAACTAATGGAATCGCAATAATCCCAAAACAAATGGATATAATTTTGATAATTATTTTTAAAAAATAAATTACACTAAAAGTTATGAGATTTCTGAAAAAATTCCCAAAAAGTTCAACAGATGTCTAATTTGAATCGTTTTTTAGATCCTACAACTTATTAAGAAGAGTAAAATGTTCAAGCTCACATTCACCACAAATATTTGCATATTCTTAATTTCTGAGAAATTAACAAAATATATGTAAATTTGATGAGAGATAAGACTTTTTATTAATTAAAAAGTTAATTAAAGGCAAAATATAAGTTAATTGAAAGATATTGGATGAAAGTGAGCTAGCTTATTTCACTTTTTTTTTCAACAAAGATTATTTTCACTATAAGATTACCTAACCAATTTTCCCACGTTAAATATTAAATCTATTATTAATTGATTAAATATTTGATGAAAGTCAAGACCATAATCACTATAAAATATATTATTAAAGGATAATTGTGCTTACTCATTCATAGTAATCTTAGTAATACTAAGTTAGTATATAATTTTTGTCTTAATATAAGCGCATCGATCAAAAGGCCAGTCCTTTGATGTCGAAAATCAAATGAGTGTTTCACTCAATCGTCAGAAGTTAAGCACAGAATATGTTAAGACATTAACTAAACTCAGACTTTTGACACTTAAATAAATTATAAGAAACGAAAATAAATTAATTCAAAGAGCAGTCAAACAGATATTTGGTTGACTCATAAACTTGTGTTTAATTAACCAAAACTTATTAAGTCTTTTCAAATCACTATTCAGTTATCTTTTGTTTAACCTTCAAATCAAATGTTTATTGTATTCTTCTCTACGTTTTTCCGACAATTAATTCATTTCAGAATTTTTCCCAAAACAATACCAATTGATATGAAATATATTTAGGAATTCATTTGAAAATATTTCAAAATAAACTTGATTAGTGATAAGAATCAGTTCTAACCCTAAATTTGATGTCACCCTATATTACCTGAATTTTGATTTATTTTAAAATCAAAAGTTAGCGATAATTTTGCAATAAATGTAGTGCCAGTCATGGCATGTATTTCCTTAACATAAGTCAACTTCAAGTTTTGATTTGTGTCCCCAGAGTTTGGACGTCAGTTATATTTTTAAGTTCATTGCCATTATTTGCCATTAATTGCCATTTATTAACATTTATAGAGAGCATCAACAGAGGACCCGCCGTTTTCAACAGTCTTGGATTCCATACATAATGTTGACACTGACTGCTGTCCTTTTGTTTGTCATTTTAATGGCCAATTCAAGTGCTAATAATCTCAGATCTATTGACAACATATGTCTAACACCCGATTGCATCAAAGAAGGTATGAATATATTATTCTGATCTCAAATAAATAAAATTTTTACAAAAAGCGGCCAGAATATTGAGGACAATCGACGAGAGTATCTCCCCGTGCGATGACTTCTATCAGTTTGCATGTGGCAAATGGATTGAGTCAACGATAATACCAGAGCACAAGTCATCGCAGTCGACATTTGATGATCTCCAGGATCAGCTCAATAAGAAACTAAGAAGTCTTTACTCTATTTATTTACTTTTGAATAATTTATTTAAAATATTTCTAAACAGTTCTCATCGAAGAAAAGTCAGTCACTTATGAGAAGAAGTCATTCGTCAATAAAATCAAAGCCCTTTACAGCAGTTGTATGAATACGAGTGAGTAGTTTCGCAGTCAAATCAAATCAAATGAAATGAAACACAAAAATTACATTTTTTTAAATAAATATTTTTTTTTGAACTCAGCTTTGATTGAAGCGAAAGGGGATAAACCATTAATAGCTTTACTCAATCAATTGGGTGGTTGGCCTGTATTACAGCCCGAATGGAGTGACGAAAATTTTGATTGGTTCGAGACATACATAAAGTTGAGACAAATAGGACTGACAGACAATATTCTGGTCTCAATTTTCGTGGACATCGACGACAAAAATATTTCGAAACAAGACTTACACGTAATTCGATATTCGCTTTAATTCGATCTTACATTCAATTACTGAATGATCTTACAGTTAGATCAGCCATCGTTTGGTCTCTACGATAGGGATATATTACTCAAAGGAATAAACGACTCCTCCGTTTCTGCTTATTATGATTTAATGGTCAAAAGTGCTGTTCTATTGGGAGCTGACGAGCAAATGGCCAAAAAGCAAATGATTGAAGTCTTGGACTTCGAAACACTTTTGGCAAATGTATTGAATATCAAATCAATATTTTGTTCAATTTATTCATATTATGTTATGAATACCTATTATGTTTAGTACTCATTAGCCAAAGAGGACAGACGTAATATGAGTCTATTGCACAATAGGATGACTACCCAAGAATTGAGTCAAATCGCACCAAACGTATGTCATTTACCTTATAATACATTTGAACTAAAATTTACTTGATTTGGGTTCAGACGGATTGGTTGTCTCTCATTAATAACTTCACATTAGATCCGATCGAAGAAACCGAAGACATAGTAGTTATGGACACGAAATTCATTAAATCTCTTGACTTAATTCTACCCCAAACTAAAAAGAGGTTCGACTCAAAAAAAAAATATTCAAATGAATACAAAATAATGTGTTTTTGTTATTCATTCAGAACTCTTTCCAATTATATTTTGTGGCGAATAGTGTTCTCAAAAATCGGTTCTTTAGGAACAAAATGGCGAAATCTGGAGACAGAATACGACGCAAAAATAATCGGCAAAAAACGTCAAGAGCCGCGTTGGGAACAGTGTGTCGATATTGTGGAGTCAGCCCTTGGCATAGCTCTGTCCAACCTTTACGTTGAGAAATACTTTGCCAAAGAAAACAAACAAATGGTTTATTCATTGATTGAATGTTTTTCTATGATTTTATTTACAAATAAATTGGGTTTTCATTTGAATAGACTCTGAATATCGTTGAAAACATAAGGTATGAATTCGAACAAATCCTTCACCAAATAGATTGGATGCAACAAAAAACACTTCTTCACGCTTTGGACAAATTAAAGAATATGGAACTTAGGATTGGATACCCTGATGAATTGCTAGATGAAAACAAGATAAGGGAACATTATAAAAAGGTTAGATCCGGGTCATTATCTAGTCTATGGTCTGAATGTTTAATGAATATAAATTGTGTTTCAGCTTCACTTCACTGAAGACGACTACTTCAGGAACCGAATCAATACCTATAAGTGGTTAACTGACTACCAGTTCTCAAAACTAAGAGAAGTCAATAAAAAGGATGAGTGAGTGGTGTCTTTGACCCAAAGTCTTATTAAAGAGCTTTTGTCTAATATATTGTCTAATAGTTGGAGAAAATACTCAGAAGTGACTGAAGTGAACGCTTATTATTACCCTCAGGAGAACGCAATGGTAATGCCGGCCGGCATTTTGCAAGGAGTCTTCTTCAACAAAAACAGACCGAAGTAATCATTAATTATAGTTTTGCAACAAATTTGACGTCTTATACGTCTTCTCGTTTTCTCTCTCCTCTTAAGTTATCTTAATTATGGAACTATTGGTGAAGTGGCCGGACATGAGATGACTCATGGCTTTGACGTAAGTTTTGACGTCATTACCAATAATTACACGAAAATTGATTTATTGAAGAACTTTGTTTGAAGGACACCGGCAGACAGTTCGACAAAGAGGGACGGGTCAACAATTGGTGGGATACAGACACTGATGAGAAATTCAAATCCAAGACTCAGTGTATTATCGATCAATACAGCAATTATACGGTCGAAGAGTTGGCTATGAATCTCAACGGAATCAACACTCAGGGAGAAAATGTTGCCGACAACGGCGCTATTAAACAGGCCTTTCGGGCGTACACCAGTTATGTTATGAAAAACGGTCCTGAACAAAAGTTGCCAGGACTCAAATATACTCCCGAACAGCTCTTTTGGATCAGTTATGGGATACAGTCGTGTAGTAAAGAAAGTATTGAACACTTGAAGCTTATGCTTGAAATAGATTCTCACAGTCCGAGCAAATACAGGTAATCAATCATTTTTTTTCAATTAGTAATACAATCATCATATGCTATACAGTTACAGTTATCAATAATTATCTTGCACAATCTTACCTAAAATTAGAGATGAATTGTTATAAATTCATTGAAGGTATTCATTATCTTTGAAACTATTAATCAGTAATAACTCAAATCAGAACATATTTGCAAACATTTCGTTGTGAAAAATAAACTTTTGCAAACAAAAAATCTAGCAAGGTATGTTTGGTACAATAGTTATGAAACACATTTGATTGTTAAACAAAGGTTTGAATTTCTATATTTTGTCCCAAATATACATTTATAGTAATAATAATAATATTGTTGACAAAAAACCACTGAAATCTGAACTGTTTTTATACTTTGATTTTCCTCATTAGGATAATGGGCTCACTTTCCAATTCAATAGACTTTTCACAGTCATTCAACTGCGCCCCCACTTCACCAATGAATCCAATTCAAAAGTGTTCGGTTTGGTAACCATTAATTAAGAAAAAAGTGTCAATTAATTAAAGTCAGACATAATTTATTCAAAGAATTTATATTTATTTTTAGATTTTAATAATCATTAAATTTTATTCATTTAATAAAAGATCACTTTTAAAACTATCATGTTCATTCTCATGATTATTATAAATGTTTTCATCAATAATTATAACTAAATTAACGTGCTAATTTTTGTTTCAAAATTTTTAAATTGATTTTAATAATAAGTGAATTATGTGTGTATATGTGCAAGTTGCATTGCATTTCAGTATAAATCTTTTTTAATTCCAACTAAAATAAAATGAAAAACAAAACGTTGTATTCATATTTCCAATCAATTCAATAAGTTCTTGGATAACCTGAAATAAAAGCTTCAAAAGGAAACTTCAAACCAATGTTTTCCATAATAAGAATTTCTGAGTCAACACTGAAGTGATTTCACAATTTTTATTCCAATTTCAACAACTCTTTGGGTTTAATATTGAGAACGACTTAATATAAAACAATGTTGTCTTCATATACTTCGTGTGAATACCATCATCTGCTCAAACTGTTACTCATCGGTAACTCAGGTGTCGGTAAATCAAGTATTTTAATGCGTTATTCAGACAATTGTTTTAAAGAACAATTCATTTATACGATTGGAGTGGACTTCAAAGTCAGGACTATTGTTATCAATGGAAAAGTAATTAAACTTCAAATATGGGACACCGCCGGTCAGGAGAGGTTCAGATCCTTCACCACTGCCTACTATAGAGGAGCGCACGGAATAATTATGGTCTACGATATCACAAACAGACATTCATTTCAGTCGATCACTAATTGGTTGAGAGATATCGAAAGGTTTTCAAACAATACGGATGTATCGGTCCTTATGATTGGAAATAAATGCGATTCCGAAGAGAAAAGGTGTGTCCCCTTTAGTGAAGCCCAACTGTTGGCCGATGAGTTGGGTATCAACTTCTTGGAGTGTTCGGCCAAAAACGGCACAAACATAGACTCAGCCTTTCTATTGATTGCCACTAAAATCATATTAAGTTATCCCAAAGAAGACATTCAGCTAAGGTATAAAAGCACTGTCGACATCGCAACCACAGATACCTGTGCACAGAGATGTTGTCTCATTTGAGTGCTTTTGCAATTCAATGATTTAGCGCTTTATGACAACCAATTGTTTTGCAATTATGTCTTTCCTTCAGTTTTTAATTTAGCTTTAATTGTCACCAAAATAATTGTTTTGATTTTATTACAACTTTTATTATTATATTTATTTAAAATAAAGGAATAAAACATGCATTCAATTGACCTATCAATATTTTCGATTAAGCGGTTCATGTATTGAGCAAACAATTATACTGGAAATGAGCAAGCAAAAATATAATTATAAGTAATACGTAATACGAAACGATAACTCAATTAATTTTGTAATAATCGGAAACAAAAATAATTGATGTTAGCCTTTGACCATTGAATGACCTAGGACTTCGTTTTATCATATAAATAAATCATTGTAAAAAATAAAGATAATCTATATAAAATATGTTTTTGGGAACAATTTATTTCTAGAGAAAAGTGGCAAGCAAAAATTTGCGACATAAGTCGCAACTTTTGTGAAATCAAAGTTATGAAACAATTAATTGAAATATTTTGAAACTCATTGATTAGTTATTTAAAAAATTACTTTATATATCAATTACTTGTATTATCAAGATAGGGGTTTTCAGTAAATCAATGTATTATTACTTATCACTTTTTTTGAGACATAAGTGTCCGATAAAAGAGTCACTCAAATCGTGATTTCTTTAATTCTGTGATAAAATAAAAGTAAATAATATAAAAATGAAAAATAATTATTTTTATTGGTTTTTCATATTTTACTTCCTCTTTCTTACGATTAAATGTGAAAAACCAAATATTATTTTTATTATCGCTGATGATTATGGTATGATTATCTCCTTAATTGTTGTTTGAAATTATTCTCAAACGTTGTTTAAAAATAGGTTGGGGTGACGTTGGACTTCATGGGTCACAACAAGTGAAGACTCCAAATATTGATGTCTTGGCTTCGAA
>JAQGCQ010000521.1:0-13627 GCA_034699945.1 Chamobates pusillus
TTGTTTGGTTTTCATTCGCATTAAAATTTCAAACTTTCTTCTTATATAACTTGAAAATGGCTTAGATTTATGTCAAAGGAGTCACTGAAATAGCGAACAAAATGTCAACGTTTTGCTATTTTCCTCCTTTAGTTCAATGAAGTCGCGATAAGAATCTTTATTAACCGTATATACAATATATGGAATACGTATATATAGAATAGAATTTAATTTATATGAATGCTCTGCTCAATGAAAACTAATTTGTTTCCTAATATTCTTTATTTGAAATGCGAAGAAGAAGAGAGAAGGGGAGGGAGAGGGAGGGAGGGAGGGAAAGAGAGAGAGAAGGGAGAGAGAGAGAGAGAGAGAGAGAGAGAGAGAGACACAGAGAGAGAGAGAATTTTAATATGAAATGAGTAAAATGTTTTGATTGTTTTGCTTATTAAGCAGTCTATCAACGAATGTTGAAAACTTGGAAAAATATAAAATTAAACTAAAAATATATTCAAAACTAAATTACTGTTAGAGTTGAGAGGAGTTCTTGAACGCCATGACGGCTGATAAACGACTTGAGTTGTGGCCACTTTTGAATTGGGTATTAGTTCTCGCCAACGATTCAGTGTTAGTCAGTTAATAGTCGTGCAAATTCTATTCAATAAAAAAGAGTCGATTCATTAATCACTTCATTCATAATAAATATAAAAAAATTGTTATTAAAATTATTTTAAAATTCGTATTCAAAGAAAATTTTAAAATACGTTTTTAAGACCTAAATATTTAGCTGTTTGTTAACGAAAATCATTCATTTCTTTTGTTGAGGAAATTCATTAAAATTTTGAATTTAATTACAAAACTAATGTTTGAGTGGAAAGGTTTTGACGAAAAATTTCTGGAATAAAACTGAATTTCTTTCCGATATAACACACTTTTGACTCTCAATAATGACTTTTAAATTTTATTTTGAAAAATATGATAACAATAATCGAAGCATAATTTCAATGATAAGTTTATCGTCATTTAAAGCCTCATTTGAATGCTATTTACTAAACATATAATCAAAAGGCAGCCAAAAGTCGAGGCTAAGGACTGGGTGCGTATCCCTACTCTCCCTCTCATTGAAATTGCAAACAATTTAAAGCAATTATTTAGAAATTCATAAAACAATAAAATGACGAAATATTTAAATAAAGTGGTATTTAAGAGATAATCCAAGATCATATAATTTGTTAAAAAAGAGATCAAAACAATTTGGATCTGGTTTTGAGTTCACGACTCTTCGCAATACATAAACATAATTAGGTTTAATAATTTGCAAGTTTAATGTAAACAATAACATCAATTAAGTAATTAAACGGACAATAAATGTTTGGATAATAAATTGACATTTTTTGTCTCTGTGTTTAGAGTAGAGAACAGCAAATTTGGAGTCAAAGTCATAGATTGTGTGCTGTTTCGCTCAAGTATTCAATTCACGAGATTGCAATCGCTCTGTATTTTTAGTTTGAGTGCATTTCATTTGAGGCCAATGTCTGTAATGCGAATCGTATTTGAAGTATTGAATTGTATTATATTATTCTCATTACTCATCTGAAGACACATTTCTGGCACACAATTCACAGATTTTTCAGACGAGGAAATCAAATGAAATAAAACAAAAACTTCTATTTATTTGATTTACAATTTAGTCTTTAGATTACAAAACAGGATGAGAGAGAAGGAGAGAGAGAGAGAGAGAGAGAGAGAGAGAGAGAGAGAGAGAGAGAGAGAGAGAGAATATGATTGAAGTTATTTGAAGCGTTGAATTAAATCGTAGGTTTGGTCACAAAAATTAAGTAACGAATCGTTACATCGATTGTTAGCTTAAATCAAATAACGTTTCATTTAATTTTGATTTCACTTCTCTACTATTGAGCCGATCCTCAAATTCAAACGAACCCTCATTTGATTTGGAGCTAAAATATTAAGAATAAAATTCATTTGAATTTCATAATTGAAAAAATTGTAATTCATTTTCTGTTACGAAATGAATGGAGAATTTGGATAAAGGAGAGGAAAGTGAAGTACTGGTGATTGTGCAGTGAGTGCTGAGCGAAATGCAAAACTTTATTCAGTAATCCATCATTTGATTGAAAATATTCACAAAAATCAATCTCATCCTCGTATGAATTGATTGAAAGGATTGTAGGAATGGGTGTATTGTTGCCATCACTGCAATCATCTAACTTTTCAGCCCCTCTGCTGTTTAGCCCCACACCGAAAGCCACATTTCCATTGAATGTTTGACTCCAGTGCTCAGCACTCCTCTGAACGTTATGTTCGCTTTACTAGTATTTCACTTTAGCACTACTCCTAAGGGAACGGTGTTTCCAAGAGTACAGTTCTGTTCCATTTCTGTGTTGGTCTGAATCACATGTTTTACTCTTATATAAGAGGCAACTGTTGTTGTATTGCCTCTAATATTGTTAACACTTTGCAGTCATCAGAGGCCAGGGCTCTAACGCTAGACATTCGTGTGATTCTCAAATCTGATCTAACTTTGAATAATCGATTTCTCGACAAAAATATCGCTTTTAAGTCATTTAAAGTCATTTAAATTAAGTTTTAAACTAAAGTGTGTTTCACTCAATCACTCGATTACTTCATTTATCACAAGAAATAATAGTTAATTAAGACTCACATCATTACACCATTAAACCAATTAAACTATGATTTTGATTAATGCTGTTTAAGAAACTAGCTAGACAACTAATAGCTAGATGAGATTCACTTGAGTATTGAGTATTCAGACCTAAAAATTCACACTGAAAACCAAGTTAATTTAGACTTAAACGAGGCTAATTTTCATGCAATTAATTTGACAGAAAAACTCAGAGAATTTCAATTATTTGGAATTCAAATGAAATGAAATCTCAAAGAATGTCTTTAATGTTTTGTTTATTCATTTTAAAAGATAACTTATCCTTATCTTAAACTGAGAGTCGCTTACATTAATTAAATAAAACCATTAGTGATATCAAAGACATTAAATTTCAACTAATCGTCGGATAAGACTTTAGAAAAGGAAAATAAAATTTTGTAATAAAGATATTTAACCCAAACATTAATCCGACAAAAATTAATATAAACTAAAGAATGGCTTCATTTTTACTCGCAATTAATGTCTACAAAACAGGAATAAAAAGAGATATAGAACTCAATTACCCCTCCATTTGATGCTCTTTTCGTGTCGATAACTGTTCATCAAATTGTCTAAACCTAACAATATATTTATATACCAAAAGGAATACACAAAAAGGGTGTTACTTCTCAACAAATACTCTTCTAGTTTTGACAAATTTACATTACAAATATACAACTCATACCAAAATTTTGTGGAAAATTGTCTGTTTTACCCTTCCCTTTACCCCTAAGTCTGCTGATTTTGGTTATCCCAGTTATATACGTCTAATACTGTATGAGTTTGCAATTTATTCAATAAATTAGAGTTTTTCTATTGAATACATAAACATAAAGTTGTCTCAAATGAATTGACATTTCATTAATTAAACCATTTTTTATTGAATCGACTTTTTTTTGTTTCATTTGATATCAGCTCAGTTTCAGACATTCCTTACTTTTGTATTTCGAAACAATGTTTTCCCAAATCATAACTAATTTGATCCCTCAGTTTATGTTATCATTTTGTTTTCTAAAATATCTGTTCACATATTTTTTTTCCTCATCTCTTAATTAACTCTCATTTGAAAAGTGAATTAAAATCAATAACAATATTATTGATTACAATAATCGATACTAAAAAAGAAAAGTTTTTAAGAAAATTCAATTAAATTATAGATTCTTAACAAAGATATCAACAAAAAGAGCTTTATTTAGGTTTTCGATTGTGTCGTTTCCTGATAGCCATCAAAAAGAAATAAAAAAGAAATGTTTGGTTGGGTTTCTATAATGTGTTGGATATACATAAATGAAATTCGATATATTTTTTCTCTAAAACATTGAATTTTGTTTTATTTTCTTTCAGTCCGTTTCAGCAGTTTTTCCAATAAAATTCATGGTTTGAGTCTAAAAATCCTTTCAAAAGAATTGATATTTTATAAAGAAATTCGAGTCTATAATAGACTATCCATTACTAGTGTTGACCCCATTCGCTGAGAATAAGGGCTCAGAATAAAGAGCTAAAAGTAATTCTCTAATTCTCTAAATTACTATAATTTAATTAAAAACAAATGGCGATAATTATATTTTAATTTACTTTAATTATTATTTTTCAATATTAAATATAATTCAATTTATAAGTGGATTTCCATTTAGTGAGAGGGGAACAACACCTCTCCAAATGCTAATTATGCTGTAATTAGTCTATGGCTCGAATTTCATGATTCACTTCTTGTTTTAAATGGATTATTGAAATAATTTCTTGTTTGAAAAAAATCAAAACATTTAATTGAGAATAAGGTTTACGCAAAAATGTTTTATTAATAAAACAATGGCTTCAGTAGTCTTATAAATAGCTTCCAATTCATATGAATCGAGAGCACAGTTGACTCTATTCTGTTCACTACCGACTAATTCCAGATTTAATAAGTTTATGCAAATTTTCAAATGAGTTGTTGTTATCTTTCGATTACAGTTTTGAATATAAATTAATTCAAATATAACACCAGTTTTCTCACAAACCGTATAATGAAATTTACATTAATTTTTTCGATTACTCTTAAAACTCAGAATAAGTTTTTTCTTTCTCTTCATAAAAATCATGACTTTTAGTATTACACTAATTGATTAAAAAACTTAATGATCAAGGCAAATGACTTTTCATCAATTATAAAGTAACTAAATATCAAATTTATGGCAAAATCGTTGAACGAAACGCTCAAAAAATCATTATTTTATTCAATTAATCGATTTCGAGATAAACTCATAAACAATGAATAAATCAAAAAAAGTTTTTCGCCCAAAATATTTGGGAAATAATAATAATGGTTGAGACGACTCGTGAGAATAGTTTGATAATTATTTGTATGACTGTATGGATGCGATAACAATAGAGTGGGGGCTCTGATGGCCACACAATAACTATATAAAGCAATAAACTGTAAATTTATGATCGCATCCAAACTTTATATACTGTTATTAGTAATAAAAAATACTGTATTTTTGAATCGGTTATTATTAGCCCAACTAATGGCACATCACATCACTTCTCAAATATTAAAATTTCTCACAAAAAATCCCCGACTTCTCAAAGCTGTGGATTATTTAATAAATCGAAGGGAAAGCCGTTTAAGTCATTTATTACACTCCGCACACGAAAAATGAAAGATCGAGTCTTTCGTCTAAACTTATTATCGATATTACACTTGATATGCATTTTTGGATATAAATCGATTTTAGAGAAATTCTTCGCAACTTTTCACCAAAAAAAATATTCTGTTTTTTGGGGGAACAGTAAATCGAAGTACAGTGGGAACAGTAGTAACAGTAGGAACAGTAGGTAATTTCCTGAATATATCGGTATTTTTTACCATATATTATCCAGTCAATATTTCAGAAGTTTACTTCAGCATGCTTCAATTAGTTCCGGTTCAAGTTGAATCTTAAAAAATAAGCTAGCACAGTTTCAAAACCAATTTCAACACTCCATTTGCATAGACTTTGAATTTTGAGAATCATTTGATATTCAAACGGAAATATTATAACTAAAACACGAAAATTTTGATCAGTTTTTCAGATAAAAGAGTTCAAAATCTAAGAAATCATTGAAATTCTTGAAGTAATTTATCGAATAAAGCGATAAATAATTCATTTTTTATTATGACTTTCCATACATTAATTGTGACAAAAACAAGTTTGGCCTTTGGTTTGCTTTTAACTTAAATTTGTCTGAGATTTATGTCTGGTATTAAATGAAAGACAAAACTATTTATTAAAAATTTAGTATAAGATTAGTTCTAATGAATCACTTGATGTGAGCCTCGATTTTAGTTACTTAACGTCTATTCTAATAAATGTCTCGCAATTTATTTTGATGTCGTTTTGACGAAACAAATTTTAATGCCTTATCTGAGAGGCTCTCCAAAGCATTTACATTCATTCACAAACAGAGAGCCACTAAAAGGCTGTCCAATTGATAAATAAGAGTTCCAATAATGAGTTTTCGTATCCAATAATATATATTTCAAATCAATTTGTTTTGAGTGAAAAACATAACTCTTAAGCATTTGATAAATACGTGCGAAACAGATATAATAAATATTATGATAAAAAATTGAATAATCTTGGAATTATATGATTTTACTTTTCAGATAAAATTTATTCCGAGGAAAACATTTCTCTTTCGAAAAAAAATCATTTTGTTATTTGCTTTTTCCAAGAATTTTAAATTTTGTTTGATTTGAATACCGAAGAGAAGAGCTTAGAGTTTAAACGAATCGATAAAAAAGTTTTTCTTATATTTTATTTTCATTTTAATATATAAATCAAACTCTTTTCTCATTCGTTCCGAAACGACACAAATGTTGTCTTTCGTTATATGAAACTAATGTCTGTAAATGTTTACCCGAATTAAGTCAACTAATTATCGGTGGGAAGCATTCAATTAGTGTTTTTTTCTTATAACTAATTCCAAGAGCATTCAGTAGAAAATTGACTTCCCTTTAGTGTCCACCAAAAGGAAAATTTCTTCGCAAATATTTTCGTTAATTTACTGAACAGAATATTACAGAAATACCCCCAAAACTAATTAGATTTATTTGTCTAGATACTTTCCGCTCAATACTCTCTTTGTTATAATAGCCAATGAATGAGGAAAAGTTGTAGTATAAAATATGGCCGCCTCTTTTATCTAGATTATTCTTTATATCGATTTAAATCTAGATTCTTGAATATGTTATAAATTTCAAAGCAAACCGTTTATTAACTCAATAATATTTTTGTTTGTTTTGATGTCAAACAAAGATTATTGAAAATTAAACACATTATTCAGTTTTTGATTCAACAAAACAAAAGTAAAATAATATAAATAAATCATAAATTTTCGAAATTGCTTTCAAAAATAAAAACTTACTCCTTTTTAAAATGAATTTCAATCGTTTATTCACCCGAATTGAGGCCTTAAAAGAGTGAAGTCTTACTTAAATTAAAATAAAGCCTTTGTTTTGAAATCGACAAAAAGTGTGTAACAAATATGAGTCAAATATGAGTCAAATCAAAAGGATTTTCCTTAAAATACGGTTAAAAACCTATAGACCAATAGTGAACAAGATGTAAATCCCTTCCTTTTGTTATTATTCTTGCTATTATTGTTCGAGAAACAAAAAAAAATAATAAAAAAATAGTAATCATTTTGAAAGTTTCTTCAGAATTCAGAACTCACACCGAAACTGATAGCCCTTTTCGTTGAGAAAAATAAATGGAAACAATTTTTAGCGCTTTTAGAGTTTGAAAAATGGAAATCGTATAGAATATAAAATATCGATTTAAATTTTATGGCTAAACAACTACTGAATTGAAACGGTTGTGCCCTTAGTATCGGTCAGTTTTCTTCGTGTAAAGTCTGAAATTCACTTTTTTGGCGATAGATTTGGACCTAAAATTGAATCATAACTTATGTTTTCTTCTCTATTGTATTGCAATTCTGTTTCAAAAGCCTTAGTATTGAGTTTAGAGCTGAGAAATGCGAGAGTTTATGATCTCTAATCTCTGTCAGTCTTTGAATAAAACTTTTTTTTGCTGATATTTTTGCCGCTCATTCAGTGCAGCGAAAAAAATCCAGAGTTGACTCAAACCGGGGTTACTTTTTTTGGTCGTCAATCTTATGGTCTGCTTTTAGTAGCTGACATTGCTCAATCAGGGTAGTTTTTTTGGGCACAACATTGAATGATGAAACAGGAAATTTTCAATCAAAATCTTGGTATATCTCATCTGTTTATTGAACGCTTGAATACCCTTTTGTTGGCCGAGTTTTGAACATCTCTGACAATAATATTGGTTTCAACTCCTTTTCTGATCAATAAATACGGTTTGAATGCAATAAAGATTATGTAATAAAAAGCCGGTCCTTATCTCCAAAACTTAAAAGTGTAGCTATTTTTTAGTTGCATTGAAAACGAGAGTTAGGGATGAGTTTTATTGATTAGCAGCCATTCACTCGTTCATTGCCTTTGAAATGCCAGCACAGACTCATCGTATGGTGTGTACAGTTGTGTGCCTTCATTGGCACTTCTCTTGCATTTTAAAGGCATTCAACTTTCGGAATATTTTATGTCACAGTTTAGGGCGCAATGAAAAGATGATATCGATTTGGAGATACATTCAGATATGTTATGGATCTCATGTCGAGGAATGTTTGCTTGAAATGCAATCCCATATTATTGTCTGATGAGATTCATAGCAGTAGTGCCACTATTGCTAGACATTGAAGTTTCCGGTAATAAAATACTACAGAATCTGTATTTCTTTCATTTTCAAAGATATGAGAACTCGAAGACTATTCTGAAGACTATTCCGATTCTGATTTTCGCCAAAATATTGATGTTTTAGCCCTGAGTTCCGATAAATTTCATTCAGTGACCACTGGATAGGAATAATAGATGAATGTCTCGAAATGATGCGCTCCAAACATATAATTATTGAATATCAATCAAATACAAAACTTTTTGTCAGATTTCAAACATTTGTGCTCTCATTTCAAACATTGAAACATATCTTTCGTTTCGTTCAACACTTTTTGATGGCTTTATTTGAAGGAATGATTGCAGAGTTGTCTTACATATAAACCAATCCGAATAACAATCACATTTCAAGAGACAGATAAAACTCAACTATAATTTCTTACAATCTTTTTAATTATCTCTTCGTTTTGTGAGCGCACAGATTAGGGATCGATATCTAATTCTGAGTTAATTTTATATGTGATCTAAAAAACTATATCCAATTTCGTGTTACATCTCATCTCTGAGAAACTCATTAAAATTTATGAATAGGAGAGGAGAGACAGATTCACAAGGATGGAGAGAGAGAGGGAGAGAGAGAGAGAGAGAGAGAGGGAGAGAGAGAGACCTCATTAATAAGTTATATCAATTGTGAACAAAAGCATCGAATCACTAAAACATTATAAGTAGTGTTTCTGCAAAAAAGTGTTTTAATTATTTTTTGTGCAGTTCTTCGGAAAGTGTTGTTCAAAATTGAACTCCTGATGGAATGCGAGTCGAGTTTTCTCTTCTCACAAATTTAAGGCAAATGTTTGCTTTCGCTGCAAATCTAATGATTGATTACAAAGTATATGTTAGTATCGTTTTATCGCCAAAATTATTATATGAGTCCTGTTTTGCATAACATTTGCCAATATATGAGACACAACCGAAACAGTAATAAATCAATCGTATTATTAGTAATACTATTAGTTGTGATATTGTTTATCAAAATTCTTAATAAAGCAAAACAAACACTGAATTTCTTTTTGGTATCCATTAAAGACATTTGCGTTTCTCCAAAACTAAAATTTTTGTTCATAAAAATTGATTTATTTTTCATTTATTTTCAAACATAAGTTTTAAATCAAAAGTTCATAAATATTTTTGTCCCAAAAGAGCACTGAATTCTGTCACTAATTGAGATTCATTTGTGTGTCGCACGAAATCAACTTTTGTTTTACAAATGAATTCAAAATTATTTCGACTCTTAAACTAAAACTTCTCTTTTGAATGAAAACAAAGAATAAAAAATTTATGTGAAATGATTTCTTTCCTAATCTTTGTCTGTAATGTCATTATTTAGTTTTTTCTTTGAAGAAAAATTTCAGCGAAACTTAATATGAATTATGTCTAAACGTATTGCCATTTGGAAGGACTTAATGCTCTTTAGTGTTGTGTTTTGGATATTAGATACCAAATTGTAATGAAAGCCCAACACTATTATGACATTCGCTTAAACTTAATATCGTTAGTGTTGTGTATTGTCAGTCACACCAATTGATCCAAAGATATTCTCCGAGTTTTCCCAATCGCTGATAAATTAGCTCTTCTTATAACTAATATCCAGTAATAAATTCAGGCAAACATTTACGCAGAGAGAGAGAGAGAGAGAGAGAGAGAGAGAGAGAGAGAGAGAGAGAGAGAGAGAGCAGCAAAAAATTTATCATTTAAACAGTGAAAACCATTGGCTTCTAAACGAAAAAAATATTTTCGAGCAAATTGTTTGTCGAACCGAAACGAGAACAACAATTTCGTGAAACATTTTTTAGTCTGCGATCAAAATGTCTTATTTTTACATACTTTAGGGTTATGTCATTCAAAAAGCTTTTAGTTTTGGGTAACACTGGCAACGGATGACCAGGGAGAAGTTGGATTAGAGCCAAGGCTTCCAATGGTTTTTTATGTTGAGTCAATTTGTTTAAGAAATACATTGATTTAAATAATTCAAAATCCATTTGCAGTCAGAAATTCAATGAATAGAATATAAATTTTAGTTGTGAGCACTCAGGGTCTAAGCCTGGATACGGTCTTGGTTATCTGTACCAGGAAAATCTATTCGTCTTAAATCTGATTGAAAATTCTTAAATTTCATCAAATTCTTAAGGAAAGAGCAAAACATTTGAATGAAGAAAATTGCATCAAATTATTCTATCGATTGGAAGCGAAATTCAATTTCTTCTTCTTCTATGAATTTTATTCGAATCGGTTTATATATATTATGCAAAACTTAATAATTGATTGTCAGATCATTTTTCATCCCAAACAAAGACTAATGTATTTTTCAAACGATTTTTCTCATTGCAAACGACTTTTGATTTAAATAATGAAGAAATGAATGAAAAGAATTATTTATATATTTTTTTGTGCAATGATTTTAAGTAAGTGTTGATCTGAGACCAGACCGTAAAGAAAGTCTGATTTCATTTACAATTACAAAGTGATAAAAAAAGATGTTTAGAGTAGTAATAAAAGTTGAGTTGAAT
Organism: Chamobates pusillus; assembly: GCA_034699945.1. Classification (NCBI taxonomy): domain Eukaryota; kingdom Metazoa; phylum Arthropoda; class Arachnida; order Sarcoptiformes; family Chamobatidae; genus Chamobates; species Chamobates pusillus. Next base: position 10,940 of record JAQGCQ010000521.1, read on the forward strand.
TATGCAATAAAACAACGGCTGACGCAAAACAGACGAATATTCTGTACTATTCTGTGCTCTCAATTCTTGTGAGACTTACATAACAATTCATATTCTTATGTTATGTAATAAAATAATAGCGCATTCGCTCTGTTTTTCACAAATTTTTTGTTTGGTTGTGTTATTCCACAAATTTATAGCACAGCTCTGGTGTCACAAACAAAAAGGGTATTCTCTGCGCCATTAAATGCGAGTTACACTTCCCAAGCGTTGCCTTCGATCCTAACTCTATGTTCATCTCATAGCCATTGCTCTTATTTTTATGGTCAACATTACAGATGTATCCCCGAGTTTCGGGAGTATATCTCAATCGGAGAACACCACCAGTTTTTTTTCTGTCAAATGTATTTTAGACCTAAAATTCTATCATTTTCTCAGTAATCGAATCCAATGTTTTTTCGTGAGTTTGTGTTTCGCCCCAAAAGTATTGCCATTTATTTAGTTGTTGTTTCACTCAAATCATGGTTTGATAACAACCCATAAAATTGGAATTCAGTGCCAAAATAAGCCCAGAATAACATGAGCTCAAACGCGACACCCATTTATTAAATTAAATTCTTTAGTTATTTAAGTGATGAGCATTTGGTGGCGATTGACACCAAAAAATGCATCCATGACTCAGTGCTGGCCTCAAAATGCATTTAAATGATTGCCAAAACCAATGACTAACTCATCTCTTAATGTTATTTAATAAAGCCCTGGCATTAATGCGCGTATGTCCTAACCTATTGCTCGCTGCGCCAGAGGTTACCCAGGCTGAGCAGCACCGGGGGATTAACTTGACAAACTCATATCATAAATTGTTGTCAGAATTGGTTTAATAACTGTGGGGTCAGTCATCTAAAAAGGCCTAAAACATAGTTATGGCCCATTTTTCATTATTTCTAATAATAAATATGGACATGCTCATCTATTTCAATATTTAAATTGATGTTCAAATGATTATTAATTTCACAAAAATAGTTTCGTTCTCAGAAAACAGGCAGTTATTTTTGAGGGCCATCACTGCCCCCAACCCTGTAGTGAATTCATATAAAAACAATAAAACTTTTTGAGTAAAAGTCTATATTTGATGTGATTATTGAACAAAATTCAATGAAATTGGATTTAAGTTCAATTCATTTCATGTTTTTTTCTCCGATTTTCTGCTCAAATGAAAAATTTAGTCCAAAGTTTGAACAAAACTTAAATAAAATATTATTTTTCTTTTGATAAACAATTCGTGGAATTAGAGAAATAGTATTTGAAATAAAACTGATATTTGATAAAAGCATTGACCGATTCTCATGGCTTGCAGTCAATCCGCAATTAGAGTCTCTTTTTTAATTCTGTTCAATAAATTAGAGGAAAAACTTATATTTGTTGGGATTTAGTTGAGGAAAGACTTGAGTTGTTTGCCATTAATCCCAACTAATATTCAATGAGATCGACAACAGAGACATCACAATAGAAGTGTTCTTTCAGTAGTTGTGCACAAAAACTACTTATAAATGAAATCTAACGGTAAATATATTTGATGTAATGTTAAGGCAAACCCTTGAGGCCATACCATTGCATTCAATTCCATATTAGACTAACTTCTATTCCTATCAATTGTCTTCACTTGTCTTCAGTTTACTTCAAATAAAAATATCAAAAAAAACTTTGAGGACTATTAAAATTCTATGCAATTTATAATCTATGAATTCAGACATTTATTTCAAATATATTTCTACTCTTCACGACTCTAATCACAAACACAACTTAAATTCGAAGTCTGTTCCCAAAAAAGGAGAGGGAAATAAAAGATTCCAGGCATATATGGGAGAAGAGGAAGCACTACATGTGCACTACAGAGTGTTCTCTCTCTCTCTCTCTCTCTCTCTCTCTCTCTCTCTCCAAACACTCACAGCGGGATATAAGGAGAGATAGAGAGAGAATAAGAAAGGAAATAAAAGAGAAATGAATGAAGAAAGACCTCGTAGCTATTTATCAGAAAAACACGAACTGCAAACTGAAGAGAATGGGAGGAATTCATTGAAATTTCTGTTGGAATCTATAAAATGAAGTTTTGATAAAAATCAGAAACTAATGTATACTTTCCTTCCTTTTTTGTCGCAAAACATTTTAAGTTCTTATGATCTGAAAATTCGATACAATTTTATTGTTATTTTGGGCGCAAAAAAGAGAGATAAGAAATTGAATTCCTTTGTAATTACATAATGTATACGACTTTTATTCATTGCTTTTCTTTCGGATTAATTTACATAACATTTTAGGCAAAAGTCAGAAAAACACCGAATCTTTTTTCCAGTGATTTCTTCACGAAATGTTTATTCAAAGAGTGATCGCAAACAGATTCTAACGAAATTCAATACAAATTATCTCTTTTTGGAAGCCTTTCATCGGTTTTAATTAAAAATCGTCAAAAAATCAGTCGAAAAAAAGTTTATTTCATCAAAATTAAAGTCATATAAGAGTGTGAATGGAGTGGAGTCTGAAAATTCATTGACTGTCTCTTAATTTGTCAGAAAAACGTAAACTAAATGAGATATTTTGCAAATGCTTTGAATGAATACTCGTGGATATCCTGATTGTTATTATCGTTTCACTGATTAAAACTTCAACATTTGTGCCGACAGTCTATTGAAAAATGTTTATTCTGAGTGC
>JAQGCQ010000522.1:0-13627 GCA_034699945.1 Chamobates pusillus
TCTTTGAGTAATAATTGAATCAAGATTTTAATGAATTGTCACATTTAACCTTGGTAATGACAGCTCATTTTTCACAAATCCATTTGAAAAAAGCAATTTTGAAGCATTATATTAGCATGGTCAAACAATACTGACTTCAGTTTATATCTTATATTCTGAGTGAACCAATATTTTGATTGAAAAGCCGTTCCGTTACTTCTTTTAGAGACTATTTCTCCTGAGATTAGACCCAAAAACAATTGAAATTTTTCAAATGTCCTCTTCTGTAGGGTTTGACATGACTTCAATAGAGAGGTTGTGCCCAAAATTTTGTAAAATGTCACTAAAATTGATGCTCGACTTTGGAAACATTGGATACCAATGTATAGACAGTGAAGAGAATGTCAATAATGTCTGAAATTAAATGTTTTTATGTGTACTTCATATGCATTCTTGGGATTCATCGCTCACTCAATAGAGTATCGATTTTATAGAATCTGTGCATAGATTTGACTCTTCAATAGTCAGACAAATAGTGAAACACTTGTGTTATAACACAATGAGAGACACTTTTTTCTACTTAAAAACTAAAGAGAATAAGAGTGCGAATCAATGTTTTCTGTCAAATGGAAAGTCTATTCAATGAAATGAGTGCTGAGCTTTACATCTGATTAGTTATTCGGTGTCGCATAAAATGCTAACAAAAAGTGTGCCCGAAGTGAAGCGACCGTTCCTTAAATAATAGTCGAATAAATCGGATAAAAAATATATTGCAATAAAATTATGATTATTTTGTTCTGATTTGCAATTAAAACGATTGCATTCATTGCGAGCATTGAGTAGAAGAGTGTTGGTTTGACGGCCGCTCAGCTCTCCGTTCAATACAATAAACTTTATATTCTTTCTGTTGTCAGTGATGTGTAGTCTCTCTCTTTGAAAGGCGGTCACACATAACACACAACACATAACGAACATAAAAAACTGATTCTAATGTTCATATAAGTGGACAATGACTTCAATGACTGCCAGTTCTTACAGATTATTAGAAATGCCGTCCGATTTCTCGTGAATATCGCAAAAGTATGTTATGCTGTAAATTATATGATTAAAAGTTGGAAATAGAGGGTGTAGTGAGTGGTCGCGTGTCAATCAGACTCTGACAGACTAACAACAAAAGTAATACCAACTAATGGACAATTGGGAGGAGCGGTGCGGTATTGTCCTTCGCTCTATTCATCAGAATTAGACAGTATTTGATTTTGCGTTTCATCACTGAATGTCACCGAATGTCAAACTTTTACTTTTTATTCGCTTTTCATTGAAATGAAAATAATTTTTGTGTAATAAACCAAATATACGGTAATGTAAGTCAAAATCCATTGGAGACGTGTATGACGTGTGGCCACAAAATCACAATAACTTTTCTGTTGGACAATATGTCAGCGCTTTTCATAAATATTATACAAATGATGATCAATAGATTACCAGTCGCTTCAATTGATAACTTTTGAATATCATTTTTTTTGGTGATTCCTTCTTAATCTCTAATCTTTTCCATAATTCATGTCTTCCTCTACTTTTGGTAATCCGTTGACAAAGAAAAAAGAGATTCACATTCCATCCAAACGTGAAAAATAAGTTCAAATCCATTCAAATTGTATTCATTTATGACCAGAGATTCTTTTGCTGAGAACCAAACTCTGTTTTATGACATGAAATTCATTTTAACTAGTACAAACTTTGTACATGTTCCGTTTTTGCTATATTTTATTCAACAATTCATGAATTTCTCTGTTATTTTTGTCGATTGGTTTTCAAACTGAATTCAGTCTAAAAATATAAAAATAATTTATTAATATTTTTTTTCAAAACTAATTTAAAAAAGAAATTTCAACCAAAAACTAATTTATTGCAAACATATTATCATTTATTTCAAAACAAAGTTATTTTAAATTACAATTTGTTTGCAATCATTGGAGAAAAAGAGTGGAAATAAAACATGTGTTGAAATCAAAGCTATAATTTAGTGAAAGTATGCTTTACTTCAGATATTATTGAATAAATGATAGCATTTATTTGTAATGATTTCATTGAGATTTATGTAATGATTAGTGAATATTATATGAATTTTTGATTCAACATTCCATAAGTAATACTGTTATGCATTTGTTGTGTTGTATATCATTCCCTAAATTAATAAAATTTAATAACAGAATCCCTTTGACTACTGTTCTGACAGTAGATTCGATGGCATTACTTATAAGCGGAAGTATTGGAGTGTTAGCTCTGAAGGCAATAAGTTTTGGTTAATAATTGAATTTTTGGTATTTATTTATTGGGAACAACACGTAAACCGATTCATGGTTTGTAACAGTTATTCAGTGGTCAGAGCCATCGAAGCCGAACAAATGGCTTTTGTGTGATGGCTCATATCTAAGGGGTTGACGGTTCAAAGGGGTTCTCATTGTTAGTATGATTGGAGGGTTGTTTCCCCAGACAGACCCCAAAAGCCCACGTCTTTATTCTATGCGTTTGTTTTTGAATGAAAAGTACTTATAGTAACAGTTCTTTTGTGCTATTCTTGTGTTAATCCTATTATTGTCCGAATAGTAAAAACTCTGTCCCAACACAAGAAGTTCTATTGTATGCCATGACTGGTCTCCTGAGAACGGATCAACTTTTTATGGTTCATATCAACACTGAATTAATTGTTTATGTTATGCACTGACTCTCACTTTATTTAACATCTTTTGGGAAACTTTGAGATTAGTTTTTAAAATATCTGTTTATTTAAATTATTTGTCATCAAAACAATTAGAGGACAGTTCGACTTTTCAGTCTCAAAAGCACTGGTATTACAATTTTATGATTAAAAGAGCGCCTGAAGTAATGCCACAAATTGAGAGTTGCATTACATTTAATTTTGGGCAAAATTGACAATTGTTTGGACTCGCTTTCAGTATATAAGGACAGAACATATCAGTCCCTCGAGTAAAATGTAATGCAATTCATACGGAATTTATAATGAGTTGTGAGTAAGGCTTTCAAAGCTTTATCGCGAGTTTGATATAAATTACAAAATCGATGTCTAAACCATTTTAGAGGATATGAGGACAACAATACGATCTGGAAGTGAGTGAGCGCTCACTGCATATCAACTTTAGTTTGCATTTTAATGAAACGCTCGCATCAACACATCCAACACAACCAGTAGTGCCAACAGTTTTCAACTTTTGCATCACTACATCACTCGATAGATCCCGACTCGAAGATGGATTACACAGACATACCTAGCATTGCAGACATTGCTAACTGGAGGCGTACGTCATATACCCCTCCATAGACTCGGATCGGAATAAATAGATATCTATATATGTATTAGAAGTCCGCAAAAAAAATACATTTTAAAATTTATGCAAAAGCCACTACACTCTACCACTACCAGTACTACTACCCGTCCAAATATTAGCGCTTGAATGCGGGCAAATGACTGAGTGCACAAACACAAGACTCACAAACTTTAAAGTAATATTAGATTTGTTGAAAGTGTAGTCTTTTTTTGTCTGATTTATTGGTTAACTTATCGAATGGTATCTAAAGTTTAAAATCCTTCTGAAATTTATCGACGAAATGGTCGACCGTTTTGGCCATTTGTCAGTCTTTTAACACTATTACGGTTTATGCAAAACAAGTGAAAATACTTTATCTCCAAAAACCAACTCCAGTGGAACCGATCCAATAAAAATTGTAACTCTTTTACTTTAGGCTATAATGTGGGCCCTTTTACTCGACTTATCTGCAAATGGGTTCGAGTACTCAAAAAAAGTAATTCAAATGAATCATTGAAATGCATATAAAAGCAGTTATAATGACATAAAATAAATGACACGCCGTTTAAAAAGAGCCGGTTTTCCAATTAATTTCGTATCTCTGATGAGAAATGCAGTAAAGCAGCGGGTGTTCATGGTGATCCAACACTTCCATAACCATAACCTGAACAGCGATGACAACGATATGCCACCAAAAAGTATACGCAAATTGTCTCACATTTGCAATATTACACATCCGGCCATTCTGTTCACCGGCAGAAGTGGTGCCCAAAAGTGCAATAATCGGTTAAAACTTTCGAAACTATTAGTGAAATGCATTTATATTTGTTTCCAATACTCAGCGCTGACTTCAATTCAATTTTATTGAATTTATTTGATTATATGATTACTCCGTTTATTATAAATTTAAATGTTTTCCTCTAAAAAAGGGCAGTCGATGTAAGGGTGAAGAATCAATATAAAGCCATTTCTCTGGGGAATGGGTTACTTAAATTTGGTTAATGCAAACGTTTTTGGCCACTTTCGCGGCACAAATTTGATGGCAGAGCGAAAAGTATGACAGAGTTTGTCATCCAATTCATGCAAAATTTGAAAGCTTTTGAAAAGTGAGGCAACCCTCACATCCCTCACAACCCTCTCATCGGGGAATTTTACGCTTTCCTAAACAAGTAGTAAACCCTTGTCTCAAGTCTTAACAGTTGTGCCGATTTGTGTGGCGTGAGAGCTATCAGAACCATCAGAGCTAATTCACTGATTGACTCCAATCCAATCATTGCTACCATTCCTCGCATTACATATTGACTCATAATATCAAACATTTTTCACACTTTCGCACAAATTAACCGAAAAAAAGAACTTTTTTTTCACTTTTCTCCCCAATCAATAGGGAAAGGGATCTCTACACCGAGAGTGCATTTAGTCTGCAATGGATGTGAGTCTGGTGTGTAATGTGCGCGACGGGTGTGCATCAGTGCAACAAAACTTACGGATCCCTTTCAAACCTAATTTTCTGTTCACTTTCTTTGGAAATAAATGGCGAAAATGAGACCAACTGTTGATGTCATTCAAAGCCAATAGTCATTACTGACAGAAATGGTCGACTCGATTGTGGCCACAGTTTGCCATATATTATATTATTTGCTTTCTATTGTGGTTAACAGCGCTCAACAGCACTCATACACTGATCGGTGCGTAAGGCTTGTGATGGCAGTGCTGGCAATGCCTACACTGCAAACCGATATGTTATTATTGCAATAACTTATTACAAATACTTTGGGAACAGTTTATTGGTTTTATTAAAAAACAAGTGATACCAGTCTTGCACTCAGTTATGATTTGTAGCTAAAAAAGTGAACAACTTTTCCCATAACATCAAAATGTGTGCCGTTATTGACAACTGACAAGAGATGATAATAGCATTGAATTGAACTTCAAATTGACTTCACTTCATATTTGTCGGTGAATCGAATCCATACGCGTTGTGCAGACGTCAGTCAAGGCCTGTGCCGTCAGAATAGGGCCAATATTTCATAATATTTGTATTGTGTTATCCCTACACTCCTATCCCTAACTCATAACATATCGAATCTGTTATTATTTGACTATTTATTCTTCGTTTGTATTGTTATTCAATAGTTATTTGAGTTCTAATCACAACTCTTATTCATAAAAATAATTTTCTCACATAAGATCTCACATAACATTTTGAGCCCATATTTTTCGCATCATTTTTTGCTTCACTTATATTAATGTTCTCTGATTTCAAAATTTCAATTCAGACGCAAATAATTTGGAGTTAAATGACTTGAAATTAGTTTTAATTTCTTCAAATTTAAATGACTCCCTTCAGTGTCATTTACAGGCTTTCACTTTAATAGGAGGACCTCAATCAGTGGCACAACTGCTACCAAATGCTTCCCTTTAGTTGGACTGGATATAAGTTGTATCCGTGGGGACAGATATTCGCCTTTTATTTTGGGGTTTTATTTTGTTTTGTGATCCAAAAAAATCTAAAGTCTATAAAACAGTTTTGAAAAATAAAATATTGTTTGAGAGGAACACTACTCCACAAATGCACAGAATATTTCATTATTCTTTTAAATCAATTGTATTCGGAAAACACTTAGAGCACAACCTATAAGATTAATGAATAGACAATTAGGCTCTGGGCTGACACTCAGACCAATAAAATGCTTATTCTGTTCAGAATTGGAAAATAAATGATTTTTTGTTCGTTTCTTCATTTGATTCTTCTTTTAATGATTTTATTTTTAGAAATAATTGGAAATTAACGCATAAAAGGGGAGAACATATGAATTGTTTATAACACAATCCACAGCTAATTACTATCGATCATGTCTTACAATTGCACAGTCAGTCTCACAGTCAGTCTCTACTCTTTGCTTTCCAAAACTTGACGTTTAGGTAATGGTTATCGTTAAGAGGGATCGACTAATGGTTTAAGTTTTATGCAAATACTTTGATGGGAACTAACCATCAAAAGAGGATAATATCAACATTAATGGCATTAATACTATTAATACGATAATAATTTTGATTTATAATAAATTACATCTAAAAATAAGGACTGCCATCGGTTTTATGCCAACATAGATCCGGTCACGTCATCATTAATACAATCAGAAGTGTGTCATATAATTAAACAATTTTTTTGGTAATTCTGTGCCAACAGAGAGGAGCCATCAAATGATTGTTCAAAACTATAAATTTTATTGTATTTTATGAATCATATCTAATGACCTCAAGATTTGCTTTTTATTCTGTGCCGCTCACTATAGGGACTGATTATCGCAATGGTATGCATGCAGTGCCGACACAAACTCAATGATAAACCGGAGTGAATGTGAGCCCACTCTACACATGTTTAGCTTCTAATCTACTCTATGAATGACTGTTCAATAATCAGACTCTATATGACTGACTGTTCTGTTCCTGAAATTTGTTTGAAAGATTCACTTCTAGCACAGCATATCTTTTAAAATCTTAATTTGTTTTTAATTATACTTTTTTTGGATAAAATTTTTATTATTAAAAATGTTCACAAATTTTTCTATCAATAAATTAGTTATAAAAATACACAAACGATTCATTTGAGTCGCAAATGAATAATAGAGTATTGTTTTCATTGAAAACATTAATCAAAGTATTAGAAGAAAAATGTTCCGTAACTTTGAAACCATTGAACGAATCGTTGTCTATAAAGGACTTCTTTTGAGTAAATTAGTAGCACTTCTCAGTGCGATAGCGATGTCTGAGATGTGCCGACGAAGTATTTGCCACAACTCTGCAGTTTTCATTGCATCAGTTCTTTGTGTGTCAGAGATCTTCTTGAGGAGGTCTGAAATTCCGGGGAACAGTACTGTCGAGTATTTATTGTATTTAAATGGTGCGTACAATAAGTTTCTGATTTCGGGCCTCTCGTAGAGGCCTTCGGGACGAATGAATGAGCGCTCGACTGCCATCAGTACGTCATTGAATTGACGAACTAAATACGGGTTATTTAAGTCGACGTCTTTGAGGTCTTGGCTCCACTGTTGGGCCCCTTTAACAAAGTTATCAATTGATTTGCTCAACATATCTATCACCGGCTTATTTGTTCCGACAGTTAATTCGGTTTTCGGTACAAACAGATTGGTATCTTCTGTCCACATATTTTCGTAGTCAGTCTTCACTCTATTCGCCAATTCCTCGATTTTGAACGGCATTAGAGTAGAGCCGGAGATCGCGTGCATTAATACTCCTATTAGTTGTGAACACATCTGATGGAGAGAGAAGTCCGGATCAATGAATCTCTCCACTAAATCGAAGGTCTCATATCCGGTGTGATATGCGGGGTAACCACTGATCGGGTACTTCTTCTGTACAATACATAACATTAATTAATCAAATATCTAAACGAGAAATCAATAAATTAGTTCATTGTTTGAACTCTTTGTTTGATTTCACTTCTTATGATTAGTTTTAAGAGAATGTGGCATGGTCATTAGCTAATTATTCATATCTGCTTTCACCCTCCCCACTTTTTTTTATACATATAGACAAAAAGGTTTTCTCCCGTTGTTCTAATTTATTGATCATTTGTGTAAAAATGGGAAGCATTTAAAAAGAGTTGTTGTGTTGTGTCATAAAAAGTTTGCTCTTTTTGTCATTCGATATGATATGAAATCTAATCTTTTGTTTGAAAAATCGATTCGACTTTTGTTTATCAGATTTGAATTTACAGTACATTTACTATCAATGCATACAATCATTGCAGTGAAGCCTATCCTTCAATGAATTAATCACTGAAGACATTATTCATTCTCTGTTTTTATAATACCTTATCAAATGTGAACTCAATATTGATGGCAGGAATTCCAGCAAAGAAGGCAAAGGGGGCGTGATCTGTGCCCGAACCCAGAGTCTTGATACTAAAATTTCAAATATTTAACTCATTTTTCAAATTGAAATAAAAGCTGATAATACTAACTGAGGGTGATCCAATTTGCCGCTTATGTATTGCTGATAGTCGACCCATGAGTCAAAAAGAGTAGTATTTCCAAATGGAACCAATTGTGTGACTTCGCGTAGAATTTCCATCAGAGCGGGAGAGGCGTCTGGACTCAGATGAGGTCCTTTCACACAATAGTCAACATTTATATACGCGACTGCTTTTTGTGACAATAGATTAATGTGTTCCTCAACCCATTCTGTCGATCCTATTAACCCGAATTCCTCTCCGGTCCAACTCGCAAATACCAGAGACCGGCGGGGCCTCCACTCAGTCTCCTTATGGATTTTACCGAAAATTCTGGCCGTTTCAAGCATAGCAGTGGTGCCGCTGCCGGCGTCCACCGCTCCATAACCCCAGGCATCCCTATGATTACCAACTATAACATAACGGTCCGCCTCAACCGATCCCTCGAGGATTCCGATGACATTATAAATAATTTTTGTTTCCAAAACATTATTAACAACGAGTCGTAATCTTCTGTCAAAAATCAAATAACAATTAGAAAAATATGCGAAACAACTGTTATATCACTGCAAACATTAGTATCTATGAGTAAGTAGTGAATGAGTGGAGGCATTCCTCACTTCACATTTGATTACTGCGATAATTCATTTTTAATTAAAGGCATACTTTTCTGTTTGTCTGTCAAATCCCGGCCCTAATCTGTATGTTATGTTAAGCGCTCCGTTCCAGTCATGAAAGACAGACGAATTTGGGACAGGTATGCCACCCATTAATCTGTTCGCAAAGAATGATAACAAACCGAGAGATTAGAGACAATGAATAGGAAAAAGTTTTGACATTTAATTGAAATAATCAATCAATTGATACGTTGAACAAAAGTCATACTTCAGTATTTGGAGCGCGTCTTCGTATCCAATTGGTTGAGTCGGTATCGGCGGTAGCTCTACATCACTGATCTGATAGTGGAATGCACCGTCTGATCGGACAATATATTCAATGATGAATTGCATTATTTCGTTAGAATTAGTGAACAAATTAAACAGAAAGAGAGTCTACTAACCAACTAATGCGGGGAATCCAGGGGTCAGTGCGTCCCCCTATAGTTAGAACACATATTAAACACTGAATACTATGTATAATATGTTTCGGATAAGAATTTATATGCATTTATAGTGAATAGTCATTCATTCATACCATACTAGTCCTGAGGTTTCCTCTTTGCATGGCTTTGCCAGACATCCACCACGAGTTTGGATAAAGATTTTGTTGTTGAGTACCTTCTCTGGCCATCTCTTGGGGATCCGAATAGAGAATAACTCCAATGCATCCTCTGTTGGCCGCATTACTGCACTGCACACCACATGAAAGCAAAAGTGAATACTTGTTATGCATTTTATGTGTTCTTCTCTATTAGAGACTATGTTTTGTTTAAAATGAAACTTTCATTTATCAAACAATTGATTAATTATTCGTTTTATGTCTTAATTTATATGAATTAACGTCTATTAGTAGGAAGTAATAGATAGTAATATAGATATAATAAGTGATATAATTATGTGAACCTTATTTCCTCTGAATATCTTTCCGTATTTAATAATACATATCTTTCCCTTCAGATCGATTCGGGCGTAGTTTTGCAATAAATCAAAATCTCTTTCGCGGCCATAATTGCAAAACACAGGCTCTCCGATGACATCTGCTTCGGGAGCGAAGCTATTATAAGCGTCAACAAAGTCTGAAGGCTTAGACTCTGGGCTCAGAGGGACTTCTCTGTGTTGAGACGTAAATAAGATTTTGTTGTCGTTCTTATCTATTATATAAACTTTGTTTGGATGTGTACTGTTTGAGTAGGACAGCAACACTTTATATGGCACCAGATATGCCCTGTCCAGACCGTACTCAACCAACTCATCTCTAATAAAATCTGCTAATTGTTGGTCGCGAACACTTCCCGGCAAATGTGGTTCCGACGATAAAAATCTGTGGCAAACAAAATGAGTCAATAATTGATTTATTAAATGAGGCGAACATTGATTTATTAAATCTCGATATCAATCAATACTTAAGGTTTTCGCGAAGTCTTTGTCGACTCACGTCTTCGTTAAAATGTTTGACGATATGGTCGTCTCCACCCAAATAACGGTTTTCAGAATAAAGTTTCAAAACATTTAATTGTGATTTGTTTTTGTCTGAGAGGGGAGGTATTGTATACGAGCCTAAAGTTTGCCAATAAAATCAATCGCAAATTAATAGAGAGTCTAAAAGTTAGTTAAAAAGAGATAATTTTGACAAAAATAAGGAAATATTTATATTCGGAAAACTGTTTAAAGCCCTTAAACGTCAAAATAGTTAATAAATGACTTTTTTGTACGAAAAAACAATTTTTCTCAAATCGATACTCATTTCGATAGAATTTATGTCTCAAAAGAAATATTATTGAACTGAAACTCGAAAATAAACTAAAATTTCTTTCATTTATTATAAACAAATCCATTAATATTATTAATGATTTACATATTTAGCTGTTATTCTGAGCGCATAAATCACTGTCTGATCTATGGGTCTATCGGTTTATGTGTTAATCTTCTTACCGATCAGAATACCCAGAATAAGGGCCACCACTCCAATGGTAAGAACCGCTAACAAAGTCGGAGAAACCGCTGGCATCGCGTCCTTTGATTATATAAGAAATAAAATTGAAATGACTTTAATTAAAAATCAGTTAAAAACGGATTGACATTCAGTTCATTCGAGCGTTGAGTGAAAGACATTAAATTCCCAAAAATTATTGCGATTCACAAAATCCATGGAAACAGTGCTTAAAAATTCATATTAATTGTAAAAATGCATTGTATTTGAAACATAACACACAGTAATCAACAAACTGTTGTCATTAAATTGACATTGATCACAAAACACAAACTATTAGGAGTAGGAGGAGAATAATCACAGACTTATCTAATGTTAAGTTCACTAAAATTACTTCGAGTGCTGTTCTTCAGTGCAGACAAATGTTAGCATAACTTTTTACATAATTGCAAACTGAGTAAGGCTATTACTAAAATGTTCTATTCGTAATTATACTCACTCTGGTTATTATTTTTTGCACCACTTTTTTGTACACTTGTTATTAGAGTCGGGGATAGCCTTCTATTCTGTTGGGCTATAATTTTAACAGAAATGTTTAATAAGAAAAGTTAATATCGCGACTAATTTTTTTTCGACTCCACTTCACATTTGCTAAAAACCCAGAATAACTGACTGTAAGGGGAGAGAGCATAAGCTGTGCCTTCGCAATACCAGAGATGCTGATCTGATGTCTGTGCGATCTGTTCTTTTCAATAAACTGTTAGCACTACTTTCAGACTCAATGTTATGGCAAACTTCCAACTCTTTTAAACGCATTGATTTAAAAGCGATGTTTTGTATCCATTTTTATCACTTAATGTCAGAAACTAACGACAGATTCAATCTTTTAGTGAATACAATGACTTAAAAGAATGTCATTCTATTCAATGATTTTTACTTTAATATTGAAAGCAATCTTTAAATAAATCATTTGAACTCAAATTAGTTTCATTTTGTCGTTCATATGAAGCCATTATTTATTTTTAATCAAAAAACACTTCCGCACAGAAAATATTAAAGTCATTTATTTATATAATTTCTACTTTTGATCTTTGATTTATGATGAGGTCATTTTTTGCACAGATGTCCACCTCTTCACTCTCTCATCACTTACCGGAAGAGATGAAATGCTGACAATTAAACTTATATTTATTAAAATACACTCAAATGAGAACACATTTAATTGACAACAAATAACTGATTGACTGAAACTCACTAGAAATCTATCACTTTATTGGCAGGATATATGTTTACCAGGATACAATTATAGTAACTTCATTATCATAATGTCATTATGTGTTGCAATTTTCATCAAATAACTGATTGAAAAATGTGTGAAATCTATCTTTTTGTGTAAAAATTTAGGAATTATTCCAATTTTTAGTCGATTTTTTCAGTAAAATATAAAATTTTATTTCAAGAACACCTTGCATGTCATCATACAAAAGACATTGAGCAATTTGTAGATATTTTTAGGCCCAGACATATAGATAGCAATCATTTATTTATTGAAAGTCATTGATGTGATGACAGGTTCTGAATATCTATAATAAAATTCTTAATTATTTGAATCGAAACGATATTATCATAAAAAGCATTAATGAATAGTAATTATCGAAACCTGTTTTGAATAAAATAATGTATTATTTCTTATATAATATTTCATGAATTTGTGGGCACAGATCGTCACTGAATGGTATGCCTTTTTTATGATTGTTTCACTTGTGTTAGCACTTACTGTTCACTTTGTCGGTGCACTATTATCTGTTTAGAGCTCAGGTGCATCTCTTCAATGAATAATATCTGCATTTAATAATCGGCTTTCGATGTCTCGCATGAATAGACTCAGGCCTTCGGTAGGCCTACCATTGGTTGGGGTTAGCTCTGAGTTAATTGTACCTTTTAATCGTTTCGATCATCACTAATATTGGAGGCTATAGTCTGTAGTGTTGTTTTTCTATTGAATATAATCCAGTGCTCAATAGTATGGCTCATACTCTCCATATGTTAGCTTTTGGCCGACTATAACCTCTCTGTTGCGAAATATGGCATATAATTAATGCAATTCCCCTCAGTATGACTGTCCGTTTTAATCCATTTATTAGAGCACAACTCCAGGTGTGCTTATATACAGATGCACTCACTCTTTGGTGCAATACTACCGATACTAAGATTGCATTTGATATGATTGCAGTCCAAATGCAAACCCTATTATAGAATATCTAATTTTGTGCAATACTTTTGCAAAAACTGTAAAATGATATCTATTTTTAGAGCAATATTTTTAAAACTAATCCATTATTTTTGTTCACTCTCTCCGAGACTCAAATCAAAGACGACTATTATATAAGAAAATTTCAGTTATGCACAGACTGTATAAACCCGTGCTTTTCTCTCTGATGCTACTCTCTTTCATTCCTAAAGTTTGTTTGTATCTAGTTGAGTTGATACTTTTTGAAACCCACGAAGATCTGTATCTTTATTTCCTCTTTCAAAGAATGTATTGTATTCTAGTATTAAATTTGTGAGCATGCCACTTTTCTTATCAAACACATTTATTTGTTTTAGAATTTAATTTCTTTTAAATTTTAAAATAGTACTCCCTTGGTCATCTCAAAAATGAAACTCCAGAAGCTTTGGTGAAGTGCCAGATGAGGCTTTCCATTTATCATTTAAAGATGTAATAACTGAGATAACCAAGGTTGGAATACTA